>JAJEJO010000547.1:25406-41239 GCA_020662805.1 Glaucomys volans
TGAGAGAAAGCAAATGATTCCTACCATGAAGCCTGTTGGTGAAACAGTGAATTGCAGCTTGTTAACCTTAAAATAGCTCAGGTTTTAAGTAGAGAGTGGCCAGGGCACAATGATTAGCACCTTCCTCTGGGAAGGGGAGGTCGTTGGTTCTAAGTCAGACCATAAAGATTTTTTTTTTCAGCTAGTTGTTAATCAGGGAAGTAAAAGACTGCAGCTAAGATCTTAATTTTTCTTTCTCCTCGTGCTGTAGGATTAAAAAAGGGTTAGCTTTCAGACTCAGCAGAGCAGGGGAGGGGGCTGGAAATAGCCTGTGAAAAATGTGCGGGTCTGGAGATCGGGTTGGCCTGCCATCCATCTGTGCGCCCTGCGGGCAATTCAAAACTCGATGGTAATCCCCACTGCCCTCGCCATTGGTGCCTCTTATCTACACACTATTCTTCCCTCTCATCATGGTGGCCTGGCCCTCAGGGCCTCTGCCTGGACAGGAACCAGCCATGCTCTCTTGAAGCAGGCAACATTCTGTGAGCTTTCCCAGTGGCGTCAGCTGCTGCCTCGCAACCCCCGCTCCCCATTTCTGTAGAGCGGGGACCTGTGGCAGGAGCACACATATTCGAATTGCGCAACTTGCCAAATAATTTCCCATTTTTAGGTTAGAGATTATTCCTGAATTCCTGATCAGGACTTTTCTCCCAGCATTTTAAACTCCCGCATCTAACTCAGCTAGCTTTCATCACCATTTTTCTGCAGCGCTCGGGCAGAAAAAGGAACCGTGGGCAGACTAGGCGGACAGACTTGCGGATTGTCTGTATGATTTAAAGCAACCAACTCTTTTAAGAGTTGTAGAAGTTGCATTCTCTTTACTGAATTCCCACTCTGATCACGATATCAGGTACAGTTGGGTAGATTTCTCTCTTTTAGAGTTTGAATTCCCTGTGTTTATGGCCACGCTATAGATTCTCCTCTCTTCTCTTTCTCAATAAGGTACTCCACGTTTGTGTTCCGTTTCCAGGAGAGGAGGCCACATATTCACCTGTGACTTTTGTTCTGAATTCCTCAAGATTGGGGCCCCACTTTTGCTCACTTCCCTCCTGGGCAAGGGAAAGGATTCCCATTAGAGGGATGGGCTGACTGCGAAATAAAAGCTAAGAAATATATATAACAGAAATAAAGACAAAAAGGCAAGAATATTTTTTGAAGCAGGGATGTGACTTATTGTGTGGTCCAGAAGGTCTGGTCCTAACAAAAGAAGGAGCCTGCACTTGCTTTATTTACAGCAGTACAGATCAAAGGGGACCAGTAGGAGAAACACAGGATGGGGGTAGGAGAAAAACAGGATGGAGGTAAGCAAGCCATTTGGTTCTAGCGGGTCACTCCCTTATCTGATGCTTGTATTTGAACCTGAGCAGTGAGCTAACACAGGATACCACATGACTCAGGCATTCTCAAACAGTGATCCAACTGTGAGTTCCTGAAACCAGATATTCCTGGTTAATGGCTCAAACTTGACCCGGGTCTCATACAGGTCATAGATGGCTCCCCACATACTATGCTCTAGCACCATGCTAAGAACCTTATATGCATCATATTTCATCCTCAGGATAACCTATGATACCTTTTCAGATGAGGACACAGAGGTTCCAAGATGTGAAATGACTTGGTCAAGGTCACACCACTGGAAAGCAGCTGAGCTGGGCTTAAAACTGGGCAGCAAGGCCCACACTCCCAACCACTCAACCAAAGTCTCCTCCAACAAATCAGACCATTGGCAGTTTTCCTTCATTAATCACTCACCATACACGCAGGACCATGCTGGTCCTATGAACTCCAAGAGGTATGTATTACAAACCCACTTAAGAATGAGAACACTGAGGTTCAGAGATGTGTGGTGAAGTTCCCTGGGTCATATGTGTAGGAAGAGAAAAGTAAGCTTCAGGATGGGAAAGCCTATATTCATGCCATCTAACTAACTGTCCCAAACCCCAACTCATCAGGAAATTTAGGTCACAGGTCCCTCTGACACTTTGCTCAGCCATACTAGGAAACAAATAATGAGCCCTCAGTGGGGGCTATGTTTGTGTGTGTCTCCCCCCCCCCCCCTCTCACACACACACACACACACACACACACACACACAGGGGTAAACCAACTAATGGTTCTATTTATGTTCTTACCTTATTAGCTTCAGTTGAGGGTCACAACTTCCCACCCATACAGTCCTCTGCCCACCACTCATCTGGCACATGGGAAATGTTAGGCCATCCTGGACAGGTCTGCAGGACCCCAATGTTCTAGTTCCAGCTCTGCCAAGTTAGGCTGTGGCTGTCACTTGCCCTCTGTGGGCCTTAGTTGCCCTATGTGTGAAGTGGCAAGAGGCTGGCTACACTAGGTGATCTCTAAGGACCCTTGCATTTCTCATATCCATTAATCAGATGAGAAGGTGCCCATGGTAGTCCCTTTGGCCCAGTCATTCCAGCTGGGACAGCATTGAGAACAAGGCCATGCAATTATTTGGCCTACATGCCTGGGTAGGCTGCATGAGGCAGAGTAAGGGCTGGGCTCTGGAGTCAACCTCAGGGCTTACATCCAGATAATTTGGCGATCTTGATCGTAATTTAACTTTGGCCTCAATTAATGCTATGAAGACTGAGATAATAATAGCCATGCACCTCAAGGGGTTGCTGTGAGGGTCAGATCATCCACGCACACACTTAGCAAAGAGCTGGGCCCATAGAAAGTGCTCACGAAATGCTGGTCATCCCCATCCTTAGTATTGGCCTCCAGAAAACAAAGGCTCAGACAAGAAGCAAGATGTCAGTGCCCAAATAACCTCTGGTGTCAGCTGGTCCACATTACAGATGAGGAAAGGGAGGCTGGTAGAGGGAAAGTCAGCCCCCCAAAGCTCACAACACAAGAGGCAGAAATGGAACTGGAACTTCAACTCCCATGGTAGGCCTAGTCGCCTGCCCTGAACAATAGCTCTGCAGAGCCCCCACCACCTGTGGAGGAACCAAATAATGAGCCCTCACTGGGGTCTAGTGTTTCCCATTTACCTCACAAGCTTGTCCCCACAGCTACGTACCCAAAGACCCATTCCTGGGCAGGAACTGGCCTTGCAAGGTGACCTCCCTAGACACGAACTTTAGATTCCTGACCCAACCGCCTCCCACTCCAGTGTTTTGGCACACATTAGGAAAAGGTGCAACCTGCAGAACCCTCTTGACAGGTACAGTGTCTTGCCAGACACACACCTTGATAAACAGAATTCAGCTAGATTTCAAACTAGATTTCAGCTCCAACTCACTGCTAGCCAGGTGTCCTTGCACAAGACAACCCAAACTACCACACTTAGCAGCCCTGAGTGGGGACCAGAGACCCCGAGTAGGAGGCCAGGGACAGGGATGGAGGGGGACAGCTGGAGCATCTTTAGGTCCTGGGGCCCAGACACTAGCAGGGGGTGCTGACTAAGCTGGCCTCTTCTGTTATGATTCATCCTCATGCTCTGAGGGTGGTGTGTTCAGCAGCATGTGAGCAAGGCCCTGTCCCCGGTCCAGAACACAGAATTATCCAGCCCCATTTTCCGACTAGGAACACGGGTGGTGCCACCAACCCACTTCCACTGGGACCAGGTCTATGGCTGCAACATTTGCTGACTTCCCAGAGCTTTGCCAGGTGCCAGAGCTGACTCCTCATAGCCAAGGGGCATTGAGAGGCTAGCAGGACAACATAGGTCAGGATCTGAATTCCAGCTCTGCCACTTACACTTGGGTGATCTCTGAAGAATTATTTCATGTCCCTGAGTCTGTCCTTGATTATTAAACAAGGATCCCACAGCTGCAGAGGATTTACCAGAGTCATTGTCATCCTTTGCTATCTATAGGGTTTGGTTTCAGGACCCTTGTGGATATCAAAATCCCTTGATGTTCCAGACCCTTATATAAAATGGTATATTTGCATATAACCTACACATGTTCTCCCACATACTTTCAATCATCTCTAGATTATTTATAATACCTAATACAATGTAAAAGTCATGAAAATGGTTATTATACTATATTGCTTAGGGAATAGTGATGAGAAAATTATCTGTGTCATGTTCAGTACATTTTTTTCCTGAACATTTTCAATCCAGGGTTGACACAAAGGGCCATGGATACAAAGGGCCCACAACAGCATACAGTAAGTGCTCAAGAATGGAGATGTGGCCACCGCTGCCACCATCCATTTGCTGCAGAGCAGGAGGAGGAGGGAAAAGGCCTGGAGGACACCAACATGAACAAGTTGAAATCATCACAGAAGGATAAAGTTCGTCAGTTTATCAACTTCATACAATCTAATAAAAAGACAGCAGTAAATTGTCTTCCTCAAAATAACTGGAAGTTAGATGTTGCAACAGATAATTTTTTCCAACATTCTGAACTTTATATGAGAGTGTAAAAGGATCATTGGACAGAAAGAAGTTAGAACAAGTATACAATAGATACAAAGATCCTCAAGATGAAAATAAAATTGGGATAGATGCACACAGCAGCTTTGTGATGACCTGGCACTTGATCCAGCCAGCATTAGCATGTTGATCATTGCATGGAAGTTCAGAGCAGCAACACAGTGTGAGTTCTCCAAACAGGAGTTAATGGATGGCATGACAGAATTAGGATGTGACAGCACAGAAAAGCTAAAGGCCCATAAATACCCAAGATGGAACAAGAATTGAAAGAACCAGGACAATTTAAGGATTTTTACCAGTTTACTTTTAATTTTGCAAAGAATTCAGGACAAAAAGGATTAGATCTAGAAATGACCACTACCTATTGGAACTTAGTGCTTAATGGAAGATTTAAATTCTTAGACTTATGGAGTAACTTGTTGTTGGAACATCATAAATGATCAATACCAAAAGATACTTGAAATCTTCTTTAAAGATTTAAAAGATTTAAAGATTTCTTCTTCTTAAAGAAGATTTCAATGATTGCAGATGACATGTCTAATTAGAATGAAGAAGGAGCATGGTCTTTACTCATTGATGACTTTGTGGAATTTGCATGCCCTCAAATTGCTGGGACAAAAAGTACAACAGTGTAGCACTAAAGGAACCTTCTAGAATGTACAAAGTCTGCACAATAATTACAATGGAAAATTGTACAGTCAAAACAAAACAAAACAAAAAAAAGAATGGAGTTGTAGGGCTAGCGCTGAGTGGTAGAGTCCTTGCCTAGCATGTGCAAGGACCTGTGTTCCATCTCCAGTATTCAGTATTGCCAAAAAAAAAAAAAAAAATTAAAAAAAAAAGGAGGCGCTACTGCTGCTAATGGCATCATCTGGGGCATCTGGGCACCCATTCCCTCACTCACTTGGTAAGCATACCCTGACCCCATTTAAAAGTGCAGTCAGCAGGTGCCACGGTGCACACCTATAATGTCAGCTACTTGGGATGTTGAGGCAGAAGGATCACAAATTCAAGTCCAACTGGGCAACTTAGGGAGACCCTGTCTCAAAATAAAAAATGGGAGGCAGGGGCGTAGAATGTAGCTCAGTGGCAAAGCACCTGAGTTCAATCCCCAGGACTGCATGCATGTGCACACATCCCCACCACACACACAAACACAATTGCAAAGACAATTTCACAAGCCCCTGGTCCCTCTTACACCTGGCTATTTTCTATAGCATGTCTCCTCACATGCTGATCACTGTCCTGAGGACCTGCTTCCTCCACTAGCATACAGGCTTCTCGTGGGCCGAGCTCTGCTTGTCTTCTGCTGTTCCCCAGCACCTAGAACAGGGCCTGGCCTACTTCAGTGACCATTAGTGCTTGTGGAATGAAGGAGCAAGCAGCCTGCAAAAGTCAAGGACTCCCACTCTCTGCTCAATGCCAGTACTTTCCTCTTCTCCACCATCTGGGTATAAAGATGAGGAGCATGCAGGAGAGACAAGGAAAGCCCTGAAGTTCTCTCACTGCCACCTAGCTTCATCCCACAGGACATCTGTGTCCAACAGAGCTCTAGCCTGCTCCACTGTGCAGCTGCCCATGCAACCTGGTTCTACTGACTTACTCCTCACTTGGCTATCTCCTGGCATCTGATTTCAGCCCTCTGGACTCAAAGAAATGATGACCCACTACTTGAGACACTGAGGGGCAGAAAAGGAAAGAAAAGAGGTGGAGTGAAGGGAAATCACTTCAGATTTATTTAATTCTCATGTAAGTCCTCTGAGTAGATAGAATGGAGTCCATTTTGCAGATAAGGAAACAGCCTCAGAAATACTTCTAATCTACCCTAAGCCATGGACAGGAGAGACACAAACAACAATGGTAACAATTAGTGTCAATAACAATGATGCTATACCAATATAGCATCTTGAATTCAATTATCATCTTGAATTCTGCTGGGCCAGCAATGCTGAGAACCTCACATTCCACTCTTAGAGTCTTTACCACGATGCTGTGAAGCCAGGTGCTGGAGGCCCCATAGCCAAGGCACCCAGAGCCAACATTCTTTCTTGAGTCTGGCTGACCCCAGAGCCCACTCTCTTCCTACCCAACTGTGAGGCTGCTGCAGGGCAGACATTTGTACTTCATCAATCTCTTGGTTCATTTCACTGTGTGCATTGCAGGGGCAGAGCTGGCTTTGGCACAGGGCTAAAATAAGCCAACAGCTCAGCCTTGGCCAGGGGCTGGGATGCACACTGTAATTATCTTGGACTTGTGCTCACCACACGCTGCCCTCAAGCTCACCTGTCATTTCTTCTAATTATGGCACCACCAGAGTCCAGGTAAACAGTAAACCACAGCCAGAGGACAGCTTTATTGCACACCCACTAGGAGCCCAGAAATGTCTGCCGTCTGGAGTCTGATGGCTTCAGAAGTGCCCTGTGGTGGTGGCCCACAGACTGTCTGCTTGAGCCCCTGCTCCAACAGAAGTGCCGAGGAAATGCAGATGTCTTCCCTGACAGGAGCTCCCATATGTAAGGGCATCCTTCAGATGTCCCAGTGTTTGACTGCAACCACACAGCTTTCTCCTCCTAACCTTGTTTGTATGTTTGCTTCCCACCCACCTTGGGGTGAGGTGCTTCCTCTTATAGCAGTCTAAGGTAATGGGAGCCCCACCCACAGAAATTTCTAACTTGGCAGTCTGGGATGGGGCCAGGATCTAAGCAGGCTGATTCCAAGTCCTCAGAGCAATGCTAAGCTAGGGTGGCAGATGATAGACGGGAAAACAGAGAGGGTGAGAGTCTACCCAAAGTCACACAGACCATCCTGGTCTACCCTTAGAAGTTATTTTTTCTTAAACACAGATAGTCCTCAACTTCCGATGGCTCAGCTTTGGATTTTTTTACTTAACAATGGTTTGAAAGTGATATTCATTTTCATCTTCCCAGATAGTGATACACAGTATGATACTGGGCCACAGCAGTGCACCACAGCTCTCAGTGAGTCCTGCCAGTCCAACGGGAAACAACTGATACTACACAGTATACTGTGCTGCTAAGCTGTGACGTTTGGTAGGTTAATTATATTAAATGCAATTTTTTTGTGTGGTGCTGGGGATTGAACCCAGAGCCTTCTGCATGTTAGGCAAGTGCTCTAATCTAGAGCCACACCCCAACACTTCAAATGCATTTTTGATTTACTGTAGTTTCAGTTTACCATGAGTTTATCAGGAAGTAACCCCACCTAAGTCAAGGAGTATCTATCACTCAACCCAGGTCTGAATTTCATCCCTGTCACTCTCCGACCATGTAACTCTCAGCAAACTAATTACCCTTCGCATCTCATCTAGAAGATAGGGGTAATGATGCTATTCTGAAAGATGACTATGAGCACTCAGTCATGCATGCTGGGTGCTTAGCACAGTTCCTGGCACACAAATGGTGCTCAGTGTGCATTTGTGGAGGTAGCAGCCAGCCTCCATGGCCCCCAGGGATCCTCCCTCCTGATTTTTCCACTTTGCATGGTCCCTCAAGAGCTTCCATGGACAAGTTATAACAGACACTGCAGCTTCCTTCTCAGTGTCTTTCTCTAATCACTTCATCTGGGGGATGTCAGTTGCCATGTGGTGTGGTGAGGTGAGCAGCCTTATGTTGAGGCCCATGTGGAGAGGAACTGAGACCCCTACCAACAGCCAAGTGAGTGTTATGGTTCAGATATGAGGTGTCCCCCCAAAGCTCATGTGTTAGACAATCAAAGAAAGGTCAGGTGAAATGATTGGCTTATGACAGCCTTAACCTCATCAGTGTGTTAATTAGTAGTAACTGTAGGCACGTAGGATGCAGCTGGAGGAGGCGGATGACTGGAGGTGTACCTTTGGGGCTCATATTTTGTCCTTGTTGAGTGGAGCTCTCTCTCTGCTTCCTGATTGTCATGTCCTGAGTTGCTTTCTTCTTCTACATCCACGTTCTTCCACCATGCTATTCTGCCTCACCTTTGGCCCAGAGCAATGGAGCTGGCCATCTATGAACTGAGACCTCTGAAACTGTGAGTCCCAAACTTTTCCTCCTCTAAAATTGTTCTTCTCAGGTCTTTTGGTCACAGCAACGAAAAAGCTGAGTACAACAGTGAGAAAACTTGGAAGCAAACCCTCCAACCCCAGGGCAGTCTTCAGATAACTATGGCCTAAGAGACAGTTTGACTGCAATCTCCAGAGACTAAGCCACTCCCAAATTCCTGATCCTGAGAAACAGCATGAAATAATAAATGTTTGTTGTTTTAAGTCATTAAGTCTTGGGGTAA
This sequence comes from Glaucomys volans, assembly GCA_020662805.1. NCBI lineage: Eukaryota > Metazoa > Chordata > Mammalia > Rodentia > Sciuridae > Glaucomys > Glaucomys volans. The sequence goes on from JAJEJO010000547.1 coordinate 34,129, forward strand.
TTTGTTATGTGGCAGAAGATAACCAATACAATGGAATAAATGAATGAAAAAAATTAAAATCTCTGGCAGCCACAGGTACAAAGAGCTCCATATCCCAAAACACTCCTAAGTCAAAGGAGGCCCCTCCTCCCACTTCGAAAAGCACAACCCCAAGGTTCCATGGCTCACTTTTCATTCATTCCTTGACCAGCCAAACATTTGCTCAGCAATCTCTCTGCCAGAGAGTGGTTCACATCTCACAGAGTCCCTGATCTCACAAGAATATAGACTGAGTATGTGCTGACGGTAGCTGACAGTATGTCCCCGATACTAATATCAGATAACAAGCTTTCTGCCCAGTGGTACCAAACCTGTAAGAACCTATTCCTGTAAGAAAATGATCAGAGATAATTGTAAAATTCCTGGGTACAGATTGAGCATCCCTAATATGAAGCTTCTGGTCATAAGTATTTTGGATGAGGGATACTCAATCTATATCCCAATGATCACAACAAATGTAATTTACCATAAAACAGAAACCTAAATGTCCAGCAGTAGGAAGAGAAGTTATCCATTGCTCATGGTCCTCATGTGTGGGTTGGGGACAAGGGTTCAGTGGCAAGGTACACAAAGCCTGCTATTGTTATTTTCATATAACCCTGAGAAAACATCGTGGCCATAGAAAGCTCACATTTGGCAAGGACCACAAGTAAGGTATCGACCACATCAGTTAAATAGCACACCATACAGTCATTAAAAAGGCAAAAGCCAGGACTGGGGTTATGGCTCAGTGGTAGAGCACTTGCCTAGCACGTATGTGGCACTGGGTTCGATCCTCAGCACCACATTATAAAAAACAAGCAAACAAAATAAAGGTACTGTGTTCATCTACAACTACAAAAGAAAAAAAAAAAAAAAGAAAAAAGAAAAAAAGGCGAAAGCCAGACACAGTGGTGCATGCCTACAGTCCCAATGACGGGAGTGTGAGGCAGGAGGACAGGAGGTTTGAGGCCAGCCTGGTCAACTTAAGGAGACCCTGTCTTAGAATAAAAAATAAAAAGGGCTGGGTCAATCCCCAGCACCAAAAGAAAAAAGAAAAAAAAGAAAAAGAAAAAAGTAAAGTCAAAGGAAAACTATTTCCTCGTCTGGACAAATGTTCACTCTATATTGCTAAATGAAAGCAATAAATAAATAAATAAAGTGACTCAATAAATAAATAAAGTGACTCATTATCATGTAAGTATATTCAATATGATACCACTGTTTTAAGGAGAAAGACTCCTCTTCCCATATATAGAAAGACTAGAACAGAACAAAATATTTACTGTGCTTATGTCTGGATAATAGGATTACATGTGGATTTTTTTTTAATTTTGTGTTTTTTCTATTTTTCTAAGCAGTTTCTTTGTTTAGTGTGTATTGTTTTAAAATCTGAAATCCCTTCGAAAATGTGGAGGCTAGGGATGTGGCTCAGTGGGAGAGCTCTTGTCTAACATGTGCAGCTCTGGCTTTGACCCCCAGCAACACACACACACACACACACACAACACACATGTATGCACACGGGAAATCTTCCAGGCAGGGTTAAATGCTATTCCTTCTCCCTCAGGAGACTGCCAGGATGGTTCCAGGGACCTGATTTGCCTGGATAAATCAGTAAGGGTTGCTAGCTGAAAGGGCCAGAATAGAAAGTTCCCTCAGCTTCTGGCTGAAGACTGATAGGATAAGCCCCGATTCCAACTTGATCTGGTCTGGAATGCCCCAAGGCCCAGTGAAAGTCACCTGACCCCAAATCTGGGTTCCAGGTATCTCATGAGACAGAGGTCCCAGGAGCTCAGTTTCCAAGTAGGAAAGATAAAAACAGTCTGGAAGAGACTTCCAAAACAGATACGTGGACTTAGAACTGCCTGTCTCCTCCTTCTTCTGCCCCCAGTCTGGGCTTCAAATACCATCTGACCCACTGTCATCATTGTTCCTGCTGCCCAAGTCAAACCTTACCTCTTTACATCTGGACCAGCCTCCTCAGTTCACCCCACCTGGGGTGCATCTGATCAACTGACTTAAATCAACCCTGCTCAAAATTTTCCATACCTCCCAGGAGGGAACCATTTTAAAAATGAAGTCTCCTGGGCTGGGATGTAGCTCAGTGGTAGAGTGCTTTCCTAGCATGCATGAGGCCGTGGATTCAATCCACAGCACACATATCTCCTCAGTCAGGGTCAAGTCCTCAGAAATCTGTTAATAGATCTGGAGGGGACTCAGAAATCTGCACCCTAACTAGTAAGTCTAGTATCCCTACTAAGGATCTTCTAAGAAACAAAAGCCCAAAGGAATGAATTTCCCCTTGGCTTCCAAAGGCAGTCTATGGTGGGGACAGTCATTCCCAGTAGACATCCCCATCCCTGGATTTGTGTGCCAGCAGACAGAAATCAGTCTGATTACAAATAAACTCAGCTCACTGAAATGGTAACCACAATTTGATGCAAAGCACAACTTATTGAGTAAGAAATCATTTTCTTATTGGATAAGTGTCTTGTCATATACTCGAGGAAAGTTTAGAACTGAAAACAGAGGTGGAAGAGTGAATCAAGTTCACTGTACTAAGGTGCCTGTCCTTAGTCTAGTAAAAATCAACATATACATGGTATTTAAAAGCATCTGTAAGGCTATGCATGGTGACATATGCCTATAATCCCAGTGATTTCAGAGGTTAAGAGAGGTGGATCATAAGTTCAACATCAGTCCCAGTAACTCAGGGATACCCTCAGCAACTCAGCAAGACCCTAAGCCATCTTCCACAACTCAGTAAGGCCCTAAGCAACCTAGTGAGAGAGTGTCTCAAAATTTAAAAAAATAAAAAGGCTGGAGATGTGGCTCAGTAGTTAAATGCCCCGGGGTTCAATACACAAGACCAAAAAAGTTTCAGTAATACTGAAAATAATTTGACATTAAGTATTGAACAGATAAGTAAAGTATTGTTGAGTCTAATTTAAGATATAAAAGGTAAAATGTACAGTTAGGTAATCAATATATTTCAATAATTGACATCAGACTTGTGATTTTAGTTGAGAGGTAAGCAATAATTGGAACACTGGCTATATATTAGAATAACCTGGGGTGCTACAAAGGTTACTTAAGGAAGCCCCCATATTCTGATTTCAAGTCAGAGAAAGAGTTCATATTTTTTAGATGGACAAAAACCACTGACAAGAGAATTTAACTAAGTCTGTAAAAAGTATTAAATTGTTCATAAAAACTTGAAATTCAGTATGTTTATAAGTTTAATTAATTAGATTTTCTTGTAACTATCCTTGGGGAAATTGAGCTTGTTAGGTTATACATCTAAAGTACTTAAAGAGAAAATCAAATATATTAAATTTATAAATGGAGTTAAAATGTTTAAGGGAATGTAATTAAGCTGCAAATAGGGCTGAGTGTTTAAGGGAATTTAGTTTATTCAACTTGAGTTCAAACATCGAAGGAAAAGTTAAGGCCATTTTTCTTACTTTCCAAGATTTATGTACAGAATAATAATTTGTAAGTTGAAACTGATGGCTTAAATATAATTAGGTTTTTAAAAATTGTTATTCTGAGGGGCATGGTGGTGCATGCCGGTGATCCCAGTGACTGGGGAGGCTGAGACAGGAAGATTGCAAGTTCAAGTCCAGCCTCAGCAACTCAGCAAGGCCTTGTCTCAACATAAAAAATAAAAAGGGATGGGAATGTAGCTCAGTGGTAAAAGTTCACCTGGATTAAATCCCCCATATCAAAAAATAAATAAATAAAAATTGTTATTCCAAAATGAAAATTTCAATTTAAAAGATAAAAAATTCAACAAGAGGGGGCTGGGTTGTGGCTCAGTGATAGAGCACTTGCCTAGCATGCATGAGGCACTGGATTCGATCCTCAGCACCACATATAAATGAATAAAATAAAGGTCCAAAGACTATTAAAAATATTTTTTTTAAAAATTCAACTAGAGAATAAGCCATATTTTTAACTCCCTGTGTTCTTTCCTGTTCATCCCACCTAAAATAATTCCCTCTGAACTGTCCATCAGCCAGATTAATTTGTTGCAGAGTTCTTGCAGGTGATTGGCCAGAAGTAAGAAGTTTTTCCCTTCAGGCTCACTACTTTCTGCCCCAAGGAGTTACCAGGATGATCTGCAAATAGTAAATAACCACAATAAGTGTAACTCATCCCAGATGTAGAGTGTGAAACACTTCTCCTTCTAGCTCCCTAGCCAGGCATTACTGTTAATTTCCCTACTCACCATTCCATAGGGACTGAGCCCAGAGGCACTTTACCATCATCACTGAGATACATTCCCAGCCCTTTTCATTTTTTTTTTTAACCGGGGATTGAACTCAAGGACACTGGGCCACTTAGCCATATCCCCAGCCCTATTTTGTATTTTATTTAGAGACAGGGTCTTACTGAGTTGCTTAGGACCTCACTAAGTTGCTGAGGCTGACTTTGAACTTGTGATCCTCCTGCCTCAGTCTCCCGAGTCCCTGGGATTACAGGCGTGTGCCCCCACGTCCGGCTTCATTTTTAATTTTGAGACAGGGTCTTGCTAACTTGCCTAGGCTGTCCTAGAACTTGTGATCCTCTTGCCTCAGCCTCTCGGACAACTGGAAATACAGGCATGGGCCAACTGTTGCTCTTAACAGATGAATTAAATAGGGCCAGGAGTTCAGACAAGATCAAGGTCACAAGAGGCAGAACCAGGCCTGAAGTCTGGTACCTGCTTTTGAATGCCACCCCTATCCTGATAGCTACTATCTCAGGCTAAGACTTTCTCTAAACTGCAGACACAGAGTTCAATTCACCTGGGACATCTCCACTTCAGATATAAATGGAATGTGGCTAAAACAGAACTAAAGATCATTTCTGTTGATTTTAAGCCATTTTGAGGTAAAAACTCCATTCCTCTTTCCTTCACACATCTGCCAGTTGTTCTGTCGGCCCTACCACCTAAAGTGATAAAAAAATTGATTGCTTATTTAATCCAGACTAATCTAAATCATCATGCTTTGATTGATTCACAGCAATAATTTCCCCTCTTCAGTTCATTCTCCAGAGATCATCCAGAATGACACTGAAATACAAACTAGATCTCTGTAGCATCCCTGTTTAAAACCCTTCAGTGGCTTACTAGTGCAATTAAGAGAAACTGAGACTCCTTACCATGGGTTACAAGGCTAAACTGAGCTGATTCCAGCCTACCTCTTCATAGTCCACCCAATTTTCTTTAAAACATCCCAGGGCTGCAGCCACCTCAGGGCCTTTGCACAAACGTTTTCCTGTTTGACCCTCAAATATAATCATTCAGGTCTCTACCCTCAGAGCTGCCACAGGCAAAACGAGCACCACCATACTACCACAAGCATCCATTCTCTTGTTTCTCAAAGAACTACTTTGTTAACTGTCCCCTCCCCATCTGCCCATACAAAGTAGATTGAGCGCTCCTCCCTCCTCAAGACAGGGCCTTCTTCACCACGGAAAACATTTGATGAATACCCTTTACCCCAAAGCCCTGGCTCTTTCTACTCCCAGGTCGCCTACATTCTTGGATTTGAAACCCAGAAGTGAAGGGAAGAGAAAGCAGAATCAGAATCTTTCCTTCCCCTAACGCCAGGCTGAACAGCTCGGCCCCCAAGACACCAAGAACTTTTGGCACCTCTAGGCCTGTACTTGGGGCGGGCAGTGGCAGAGAGACGAGCTGGGGTCCCGGAAGCTGTTTTCTTAGACCCTTTGCCCACTCCCCACCTTAGTAAATGGGGGGACAACGCAGATTTAGACGCAGGAGCCCAAACGCTCCAGCTGGAGGAAAGAGATTAAACCTCGCCCCTCACGTCCAGCCAAAGAGGTACCTGGCTCCGCGGGGCTGGACGGCTACGGGCTCCTCCTCCAAAGCCCTCGCGTCGCGCACAGCTTGCTGGTATTCATAGTCCTCTCTTGAGCTTTAGTCTGCCTTTCCCAGAAAGCTTCGGAAAGCTAAGCGGAGACAGCGTGGGAGGAGGTGGGTAACGCGAGGACTTCTGGGAGTTGTAGTTTTAAATATTCAAGCAACAAGCAAAGACTGGGGGAAAACTGGGAAATAAATATTATCAAATTTTGGCTGTGGGGATCTGAATTTCATGAGATTTATTTTCTCCTGTGCAAATTATTAGTTACCTCTATGATTCAAAACGACGAGCACTTCTATTCATAGGAACTACAAATCCCAGAAAGCATTGCACGTGGAGGCCCTTGGAGAGCGAGGTCGGCCTCGGCGCAGGCGTGGTGGCTCGAGTTCGGCTGTGAGGAAGTATGGCGGCTCCGGCGCTTACTGCGAAGTTGTATTCCCTGCTCTTCCGCAGGACTTCCACTTTCGCCCTCACCATCGCGGTGGGCGCCCTGTTCTTCGAGCGCGCCTTCGATCAAGGCGCGGACGCGATCTACGAGCACATCAACGAGGGGGTGAGGGCTTAGGCCATTCTGACCTTGGGCCCGCCTGAGGGATGACAGTGGGAGTGAATTGGGACCAGGCTCAGTCCATCTTCACCGGGAAGAGGGTAAACCATAGGCGTCTTTTGTCGAGACTGCCATCAGCCCGTCCGGTTTGGTGTGAATCCTAAAACGATGAATGAAATCCATAGATTCTATGGGTTGCAAGTATTGATAATGTCCCGTCTCACATGCTCACACGTTCATTTGCAGGAAACTAACACCGGATTAGACCAAAGGATTTATTAGGGCTGCACCACTAGTAAGTCGTTTGCAGGTCAGAGCTGGAATCCGGACCCTTGTCTCCTCCTAGGGTTTCAAGAGCAGATTGAAACAGTCGTGAAAAGGACATCTTAAGGCACCGTGGGTGACCTTTTAAAATTGCTCTTTCAGTTCCCAAGATGTTCCATGCCGCCAGCTAGGTATTTATGATTAAAAGTAGGGTCTAGCTGGGGAGTTATAATCTTTTAAAAAAAATTTTTTAGTTGTACATGGACATCAAACCTTTAGTTTTGTTTATTTTATTTATGTGGTGCTGAGGACTGAACCCAGTGCCCTACGCAGACGAGGCAAGCACTCTACCTCTGAGTCACAGCCCCCATATTATTTTCTTACATTGTGTGCATATACGAATATATAA
>JAJEJO010000547.1:50096-118385 GCA_020662805.1 Glaucomys volans
ATATATATATATACACACACATATATGTAATATGCACCATACTCCACAGTGATTAGCTCTCAAGGATGAGATTTCAAGAGACTTTCACTTCATACAACAGATTTGTTTGTTTGTTTTGTCCTGGGGGCTGGACCCAGGGGTTACATTCCTAGCCCTTTCTATTTTTCAGGTACACACAAAAAATTCTACACAGCCAGGTGTGGTGGTATAAGCCTGTAATCCCAGTGGATTCTTTTCCATTGTATTTCTCTGATTTCTAGGTTTTTATTTTGAATCAGGGTCTCTCTGAATTGCTGAGGCTAGCCTTGAATTTATAATCCTACTGCCCCAGTGTCCTGAGGTGCTGGGATTATAGGTGCATGCCATGATGAATTTTTTTTTTCTTGTTACAAGCAGATATTGATTTTCTGATCAAAAAATATTTTATGAGATGATTTAGTGAAATGTTCACAGAAGAAAAGAGTCAAAAGATATGGTTAAGTGGAAAAAACTTATCACCAAATCATATAGAATATGATTTTTTAAAAAAAATATGTGTAAGATGCTGGGCACAGTGGCGCACACCTGTAATCCCAGCACTTGGGAGGCTGAGACAGGAGGATCGCGAGTTCAAAGTCAGCCTCAGCAACTTAGCGAGGCCCTAAGCAACTCAGTGAGACCCTGTCTCTAAATAAAATATGTAATAGGGCTGGGGATGTGGCTCAGTGGTGGAGTGTCCCTGAGTTCAATCCCCAGTACCAAAAAAAAAATAAATAAAAATATGTGTAAGAAAAATTGGTAGAGCCTCATATGGTGGCTCACATCTCAGGAGGTTGAGGCAGAAGGATCACCTGTGCCCAGCAGTTAAAAAACCAAAAACAAACCAGATTTGGAGGGACATGCCTGCCATCCCAGCTGCTCCAGAGGCTGAGGCAAGAGGATTGCAAGGCCGTAGGAATTTAGTAAAACCTTGACTTAAAATAACAAATAAAAAAAGGCCTGGGATGGCCGGGTGATAGAACACCTGTGGCTCAGTGAGAGAGCACTTGCCTAGCACATGTGAGGCACTGGGTTCGGTCCTCAGCACCAATAAAAAAATAAATAAAATAAAGTTATTGTGTCCATCTACAACTTGAAAAAGAAAAAAAAAAGCCTGGGGATATAGCTCAGTGGTAAAGTATCTCTGAGTTCAATCCCTAGTAAAAAAAAAAAAAAAAAATTGAAATGCCCTCACCAAATTGTTAACAGTGGTTAATTTTGGGCATGTCAAGTTCTCTTCCATTGTATTTCTCTGATTTCTAGGTTTTCTGCATTGAGAAATGCAGAATGAATTGAGCTTGTATTATTTTTGTAGTGGTGGATAAATAAGTTAAAAGGGAGCTGCCCAGAGAAAAAGCAAACACAGAACTGAAATGTACGCTCCAGGCCTGGAACCCCGGTTGCCTGGCCCAGGGTTCCCCTTCCTGGCACCCAGTGATGTCCTTGGGTGACACCACAAATGTGAGCTGGGCCTCCCCAGAACTCCCTGGACAGGTTGGTCATGCAGGTGGGAAAGCAAGGATTAACACCCTCCTCCTCAGACTGGCACCAGGAAGCTGTTTGTTACTAGAAAAAAGTTCTGTCTCCCAAGCTCAGCCTGAGTCATTTCCTGGAGCCAAGAGCTGGGACAGTCTTTCAAGTTAGAATGCCCCCAGCACCTCCTACCTGCTCCCCAGGAGAGGGGCATTACGTAAACACATGACTACCATATAAAGCGAGTTCCAGAAGGTCTCTGAAATCTCTTCTGAGAAGTTGGCCTCTTGTAGCGCTCTGTGCCAGGAGGCTCACCTTTCACATCCCAGTCCCCTAGCTTTACTCATGTTCAAAACTACCTCCCCAGACTGAGGGTGTCACTCAGTGACAGAGCACTTGTCTAGCATGTATGAGGCCCTGGTTCCATTTCCAGTACTGCAAAACAACAACAGCAACAAAACCCTCTTCAAATTTGTAAAAATCATTCATTCATTCATCCATCATACATACCTTAATTCAGCTGACACATCTTTATTGAATACCTATTCTGCCTGATACTGTTCCAGACCCTGGGCACAGAGTGGTTCCTGCTCTCTTGGAGCTTATATTCTGGCAGGGAAGATAACGAACAAGAAAAGAAGAATTTAGCATATGTTAGAGCTATGAAGAAAATAAAACTGGGTAAGGTAAGGAATGACTCAGGATTGAAAAGCAATATTAGATGGTAGTCAGCATCGATTTCTCCATAGAAATGATATTTGCGATGAGATTTGAATGGAAATCTCAACTGAGCAAAGATCAAGAGTAGGCACATCCTGAGAAAAAAGAACAGAATGTACAAAGGCCCTGAGGTGGACATGAGCTTATGGAAACAAAAAGGTTCGGGTAGTGTGCAGTCTTGTAAGTCAAGCTAAAAGAGTTTGGATTTCATTTTAAGAAGAAAGGTCAGCCCCTCAGGGCTGGGGTTGTGGCTCAGTGGTGGAGCACTTACCTGGCATGTGTGAGGCACTGGGTTTGATTCTCAGTACCACATATAAATACATAAATAAGTAAAATAAAGGTCCATTGATAACTAAAAATCCCAAAATTTAAAAAGAAGAAGAAAGGGCAGCCCCTGAAGGGTTTCTGTTTAGCAACTAACATTTGTCAATCATTTACCGTGAGTCCAGTCATTGTACAAATGCTTTGCACTTTACCTCTCATTTAGTGTGAACAATAATTCATGGGATCATATTATTCATCCCTTTGAATAGTGAAGTATAAAGAGCACTGATTTTAGAATGGACAGTCCTGAGTTAGACTTCAAGCCTCGTGATTCACTGGCTGTGTGAACACAGGCAGGTGGCTTAACCTCTCTGAGTCTGTTTCCTTATCTATAAAATAACTCCTGTGAGAGTGCACAATGGGGGTTATCATGCTTGCTATTTCTGTCATCTGGGAGGGGTATTGAGGGGAGTGAGTAAACTCTGTACAGTGAATCTCCACCCAGACACCTGCTTAAATAATCCAGTCAGAGTCTACTCTGAAAGTTTCTGGAACTTCTGGGATGCGTGTCAAGACCCAAAACTTTTCAGCTCTTGGGTTCTCTTTGCAGATCAAAGAAAGAAGGCAGGTAGGCCTTGGAACATTTTAGGCTTATACACCCAGCACATCTTGAGATGGTCCTGGGGAGACACAAGGATGCTCCCTGTTTATAACCTGGATTCCTGGGCAGTGGATTCTGAGCCTGGGGGTTAGCGTGCAAGAGCTCGATAGACAGTGCTCTTGGGGTAAATACCCATGTAAGGGAAGGGAAAGAGATAGAGGCAGAGGGCGATTTTGGAAAGAATGCAGACGCAATTTCAACACAGGCCTCAAGAGACCCCGGGGGTCTTTAAAACCCCCCAGAGGAAGTCTGCTGTCTAGGAAGCCAGCTGACCAGGGCAGCTTGGCCAGTCCCTAAGGGGTCTGAGGCCAGCCTGCAGACTCCACCTCCAGCATCGGGAAGATCAACCCTTCATCCCAAGGGAGCCTGGGCAGCAGAACTGACCACCCACCACACCTCATACCCTCCAAAGCTTTCACAGGCCCACATCATGGGTCATACCTGCATCTGCTCCCTGAGGATTTCCAAGTGAAACCAAGTCCTTGTCCTGGAAGGGCAGAGCAGCAGACTGAATGGGCTGGAGCGTGGGCAGTGAGCACGGGCCATGGCCCTCAGGGAGCCTGCCATGCCCCAGTGGGCCTGAGGTTCATGGAACCAGCATCGAGGCAAACCAGGGTGCCTGACCTGTCACCCACTGCCAGCCCAGCCCGGGGCCGCATGGTCACCTACTGCACACAGCCCAGCAGCTCTGAACCTCCTAACATCCATGACCGCTGACCTCAACCTCCTGGGAAGCTGGGGTTGCAGGTCAGCGACTAGAAAACTGAAGTGAGACACACCTGAATGGAAGTTCAGGCTGAGTGGTTAACTGATGGCATGAGTACTTTCCAAACCCTGATTAGCTTACATCTGCACCAACAGCACAGACTCACGTGCTGTATAAACCCTCAGACTCGCCCATTCAGGCAGCAACCCATCAGGTCCCCTCTGACCCTGTGAGAGTTCTGGCTCTTTTCTTCCACGTGAATAAATCCCACTCTTGTACTCAGTCTTTCTCATCTGTGAATTGCTTTCTTTGAACTTGAAAGACAAGAACCTGGAAAGAAGATGGCATGAGTTTCTGGGGTCTGCTGCAGCCCTAGAGGGCACAGCCTGCCCAAGAGCTGCAACACGTCCCTCAATGGTAGTGGAGAAGAACCTGGCTTTGCCAGCTCCAACTCTCAGAGCTGACGATGGCAGGCATTCCCTGCCTTGATTAGCTGCTAACACTACAACAGGCTTTCTTAGCTGTAGACCCCACCCGCCAGCAGAAGAGAAGAATCTAGGTTCACCTTAAACTCCAGTTTCACAAAATGCGCAAAATAAAAACAAGGCATATTTTGATTTATTAAATTCACCAAGGCTTTTTATTGTTTTGTTGTTGTTGTTTTTTCCTGCGGTGCTGGGGATTGAACCCAGAGTTTTGTGCTTGCAAGGCAAGCACTCTACCAATTGAGCTATACCTCCAGACCCCTTTGTCTTGTTTTTAATGAGTACAATACCCATAGGGGAGACTGTCTCACATCTCTGGTGCTGGAAGATCCATTCAACATTGACCCTCTCTTCCTCTGGAGGTGGCCCACATTCTTGAGTGTGTATTCCTTGCTTTACTATCAAAGGCAGCTCTCTCTTGAGATCACCTCCATTCTCCCTTGAATATGTATCTGCCCTTCTAAATAAATCTATGTCTATGCCTCTAGGGGAAAAAAAATTTAGCTGGGTAAGGCATAGTGGTTCAAGCCTGTAGTTCTAGTTACTACGGAGGCTAAAGCAGGAGGATCACAAGTTCAAGGGCATCCTGAGAAACTTTATGAGATCCTGTCTCTAAATAAATAAGAGCCAGGGTGTAACTCAATGGTAGAGCACTTATCTAGCATGGTGAGGTCCTGGTTTCCATCCCCAGCACCACCAAAGGAAAAAAAAATTGACCCCACAATTCTATTTCTAAGAGTTTAAATTTATCCTGAGAAAACACAATCATGGATGTGGCCAAATATTTAGCCAGGAAGCTCTTCATTGTTGTTTAATAGCAAATAATTAGAAACAACCTAAATGTACAATGACAGGGAATTGCCTGGCTAACGCATGCACAATAGAAAACAAGCAACTCATTAAACATGATGTAGAGGAAAACAGCAAAAATGTTCACAGTCTGATTAACTGAATGAATGATTATAATTGCATGTGTAGTGTGAGCCCATTTTTGCAGAAAACCAATGTGTATATATTCCTTTTTTTCTCAAACAATGCTGGAAGGATAAGCCCTCTAATCCTAACAGTGACTATTTCCACATGGTGGGATTATCAGTGTCTTTTTTCTTTACTTATTTGTGGGAACCATACCCAGCATGTTACTGCTTTTGTAATAAGGGGGGGTGGGAAACAGTGCAAGTTATTAAAGAGAAATAGATTCCATCCTGGTAACTCAGTCAGCCCTTCCAAAAACAAGGCTCAAGGACTGTCCTACAAATGAGTTTGAAGTCTTCCAAGGAAGGGACAGAAATCAATGAATTTTAAATGTCTGAGTGATGTGCATAGCTGGAGGGAATACAAATTCCTTGAGCAAGATGGAAGCTGTGTAGTGATAGAGAAGGATGAACACCCTGTACCAGGGCAAGCAACCGGCACACACTGAAGATCACACACACAAAAATAGCTGCCTTCTCCTGGCACTCACCCAGAGCCAGGCCTGGGCCGGGTGCTGTAAATGTAGTGTCACTGGATTTGCATTTCTAGTGGATGCTGCTCTTCCCTTCATTTGATAGGTGGAAAATGAGGCTCAGAGAGGTTAAGTGTTTTGCCCACAGTAACGCAGCTAGTGGAGAGCCAAATGCAGGACAGTTGGCTGATAGGCTACTGTTCCATGCCATGTAAAAATCATTTTTCTCTTTTCATTGGAGCCTTGGCCTGATATGCTTGAATTTTGATACAGACTGACTGCCAAGGGCAGACTCCAGCCAGGACCAAGGACAAGGCAATGATGGAATGTAGAGAAAATGTTGGCTGGAAGCCATTTGTGGATAGTCCATGCTGACCACCTTCCTGCTGCTTCCTGTCCTGTCCTCCTTTCCAAATTCCTGCACAGAATCATCTCTGATGCTCTGGACCCTTCCTGTCCACTGCACTTTTTATAAGGCTGCCGGATCCACTACCCTGCTCAAATACCTTCCATGGCTCCCCACAACCTATAAGATCAAGTTTAAATTCCTTCGTCTGGGTAGGCAGAGGCTTCTTCAAAACTCCCTTTGCAAACCTGCCAAATAGGGTCCTTGCTGTGCTTCCCTTTGCTCTGTTGTCTTGTGCCTGAGTGCAGATTTTAGAAACAATGAATGCCTGCGTTAGAGTCTTGGTCCTGCTGGTCTCCCATTGGGCAGGTTGCTTCCCCTCTTGAAGCTTCAGTTCCCTCACTTGGAAAATGGAATATTAATGATAGCAATATCTCTCAGGGTGGTTGGGAAGGTGTATGATAGGGCTTGCAATATACTTAGTGCAGGTCTATCAGGGCAATTTTATTATGTTACTTCAGGGAAGGAATTGATGGAGGCTCCCTGCACAGTCTTCAGGGACCAGTGCCTAATTAGCATATTTGATCCACAAAATGCAGGCTGAGCACTTTGGGGATGACTGTACAGCTGAATCATCCAAGTGCCTCCCCCTCATTGTCCCAGCTGCTTTAAAACCATGTCCCTGGCATCCTTTCCGTCCCTCCGAGGCCTGATCACATTCTCATGCTCTCCTTTCTATCCTTGGCCATCTCATGTTCAGCCTCTCCAACACTGTTTTTAACTCTAGCAGCTTCCTGTCCCCCTCAGGCAGCCCTTATCTCTTCCCCACACCTTTTGCTCTGCAACGGAGACCTCTTTGCTTCCCTCCGTCCCTGATGTCTGAGCAGATTTCTGACTCCCTCTTAAACAGGCCTCCAACAGCGAGGGCCACCTCCTGTCCTTGGACTGCAATTTCATATGATGCCCAGTGTCCTTATCTCATTAAGCTTTCCTAATGAACACCTTCAAACTGAGCCCTCTGAGGGGCATCCCTTCCCCCGACTGATAGGAGAGGCTATGACAAAGTGGAAATTAGGGAAATATATTATGCCCAACTTCTTACTTTCCTTGACTCCTTGTCAATGGAATGACTTGAATTATAGATTGTATCAGCAGAGAAAAGATGTTTAGAATGAAGGAGGTGATAAGCCCTCTTTTCCAGTCTAAGCCAACCACATGTGGAGTATTGTGGCTTCTAGTTTAAGTGCCAAGCTATAGGGAAGCAGGAGACCTGCGGGGCTTGAGGGCAGGGACTTTGGATGTTGATTGGAAAACCTGGGTTTGAATTCTGCCTAACCACTTTTAACTTTTAAACAAGGCTTATTGTCACATTTGTCACCAGGCCTTATTTTGAGGATTCAGTGAAGTAATTTCCAGTCCTACAAGACTGCACAGGGCATCTTTCTAGGCTCCCGGGGTACCCATCACATACTTACCAGAAAGGACCTGTCTCTTCTTTGTCGAAGTCCTGTGTGTGCAGTCCATCTGGAGCCTGGAGGCTTCTGGGAGGATAGCCCTAGAGGAGTCAGAACAGTTATGCCAAGAGGGTGAAGGGTCAGTGCCCAGAAAGCCAGCTGGAACATGGGCAGGAGGTTCCTGACACCCCTCTCCCAGGTCCCCGTGGGGTTAAGCCTACAAGTTCACTAGCTTGCATCACAACAGGCTAAATACCAAGCATATCATATCCCAGCCATCCTGCCTGGATCTCCACTTACAGATAAGACACTGTGGCTTAGCAAGCCGAGCCCACCTTGTTCAAAATCCCAGAGCCAGGGAGCGACTGAGCCCAACTCAGTTCTGACCCCAACCCCAGCTATTGCAAAAGCCTGCAATTGATGAGTCTTTCTGCCTCACTTGGAGTTAATATCCGAGGAGAGACCACTGCCTTTCTGCACAGACTCCTCCTGAGTGGGGGGTGTGGCTTTCCAGGTGTGACAGCCCTTCCCCTTTGACAGCCCATAGAGCTGAGCTGGTTCTCATCTCTTGCTGCTCTCCTGTGACAGAGGCCATCTTGCCCTGGAGGCTAGGCTCTGTCCACTGGATGTGTCAAGTAGCACCTGGGGAGCCCATTAAAGGGAGGAGGGCAGAAGCTTCACCCACTTCTAAATGAGCATCTCAAGAGCATCTCAGTGAGATAGTCCCCAGGCTCCCCTACAGACATGGGCCTGGGAAAGGCTGTTTCATGACAGAATTCATCCAGGGAGGCAAAAGCCTTGCAGGTTAGGCCATCTCCAGGTAAAGAACCATTGGCCAAAACCCAGATAGAGGCAGCTCTCAAATTGCCCATTTGCAGCCCAGGGACCCCAGGATTCTATTTGAGAATGTGCTCCCTGGAACAGCAGGCGGCTTTGCAAAGGGATTTCTGGCAGGGTGGTTAAAAGAGAGGATAGTTGGGCATGGTGGGGCACACCTGTAATCCCAGCTGCTTGGGAGACTGAGGCAGGAGGATCACAAGTTTGAGTTAGCCCAGTCTACTTAGACCTGGTCTCAAAATTTTTTAAAAAACTAATTAAAAAGTCGGGGGATTTAGAGTATTTGCATAGCATGCATGAGGCCCCAAGTTCAACCCCCAGTACTCTGAAATAATAAAAAAAATAATAATAATAGAGAGAGGAGAGGTGGAAACTCCCACAAGTTCAGGGTAGATAGGCTGCCCATCATAACAGTTCCCATCTCTTCTATTTCAACATGGTTCACTGCTTTCAGAGTCCCCTTTGACTTTCATAATAATCTCATCTACCTTCACAATCACCTGTGCCCATGAAGCAAAAGGGCAGGGGGGAATGCTCATTGCCATTTCTCTCTCTTTCTCTCTCTCTCTCTCTCTCTCTCTCTCTCTGGGGATTGAACTCAGGGATGCCTTACCACTGAGCTACATCCCCAACCCTTTAATTTTTTTTATTTTGAGACAGGGCCTAAGTTGCTGAGGCTGGTCTCCAACTTGCGATCCTTCTGTCTTGGCCTCCTGAATCACTAGAATTACAGGTGTGCACCACCATGCCTGGGCTCATTTCTATTTCTCACAAGAAATGGAGGCCCAGAGAGGTCCAGCAATAGATCCAAGGTTACACAGCTTATTGAAATCTAGAGCATAGTCTCTAGCCTCCTGACTTTTAGTTCAGTGTTCTTTTTACTAGTGTCAGGCCACCTTCATGAACAAATTAGCAATATGCGCGTATGATGAGACCTGGGAATCTGTGTGAAAGAATGCTGAGTAAGCAGATTAGGACATGAGATGGGAGATAGTGTGGGAGCCTGCACAGAAACTGCAGAGAACATTCCTAAATTTATAGGAATAATTGGTGCTCAACCCACTGGGAGCTCTTTCTCTGCCTGGCTCCTCTGTGAAAACCACTTTCCGGAGTTGAAAACCATAATTACCTCCTTGGGACAACAGGACGCTTAAGGGACATGTCACAGTGTTTGAGGGTGGACTCCTGCAGTTAGAAAAAGCAGAGCGGGTATCAGAATTTCGTATTTGGAAAACTAGAATTTTATTCCTATAGTTGTTTTTTTTTTGTTTTGTTTTGTTTTTTTTGCATTCAGACCAGAGCAAATAAAGCTGGTAGAAATCTCTGTGGCTGGCAGAGTCACAGAGGCCCAATGAATTCCAAAGCAGAACAAAGCTCCCTGCCCCCAGGGGAGGACAGTGTATCTGAAATGCCAGGACCTGAGGTGGGGACTGTTGAGGGTTTAAATAGCCTGAGAAAACCCAGACCAAATGCCCTTTTAGGTTCTCTGAGTTCTGTCAGTCTGTGTCAAATTCTGTGAATGATTATTGATTTTCTGTATGAGTAAAGTTAGAATTCCATGCCCATTTTAAGGATGGTCCCTCCCTGCCCACAGATCACCGTCTGCCCCACCAGCACCCCACACACATTTAGAACTGCAGATGGCAAGCTTTAGACAGGATGAAAGTTTTTATTTTTTATTTTTTCAGTGCTGGGGATTGAACTGAGGGCCTTACACATGCTAGGCAAGAACTCTACCAATGAGCTGCATTCCCGGCCCTTTTTATTTTTTGAGACAGGGTCTCAATAAGTTGTGCAAGTTGGTCTCCAACTTTTGATCCTCCTGCCTCAGCCTTCCCAGCAACTGGATCAACAGGCATGGACCGTATGCCCAGTTCAGGATGAATTTTTTAACCTTGATTCAAGCTGCAGAATTCCAACACCCCCCTCTGGCCACAGTTAACCCCCCCCCCCCACCCCCACCCCCCTACCCCCGCCACTACTGCTGCCCAAGGACCCAGGGCTCTAGAAAAGATCAGAGGCCAGGCTGGCTGGGGCAGATTCTGCAAGGGCCCCACCCCCTCCTCCACCCACTGGGTGTGCCAGAGCTCCAGCTCCTTCTAGGCATCCCACAAACAGGCTGTGGAAACCAATACTCCCTCCTCACCTGTGAGCCCCTCTGACAAAGCTAGGGCCGGAGCCCAGTGAGGCCCATTGCCTCTGTCTGGGTGACCTCTTCCTTGCTGCCTGAGTTTGCAATCTCCCCCTGCTTCTGGAAACATCTCTTTGCTCTTGGTCACTTTCTGTTGACCTTGTGTTTTCCTTGCTACTCATTTCTTCATTCTTTCGTTAGGATTAAGCCGGTCATTACAAATTGTTTTTCCAAAATTATGTTTTATTTTAATGTCCATGTGCCCTTGTACTATGAACTCCAGGAGCGGGCAGAGGTCCAGTCTTTTCCACACATGCCTGCCACCAATGTGCACTGAATATAGTCACTTGCCCTCCCCTTTCTTGGCCCTCTAGGCAGCGGGCTGCCCAGGCCCTGATCCCTGACAGCAGGCAGCAGGCACTGATGGCAGCAGCCCTGGACGGTGCTGGCATCTGGCCTGGTTTGCCCTGAGGCCCCTCCTAGGTCTCAGTGCCCCTCAGGCTTTGCTATTATCTCAGCTGAGAACGCCCAAACCTTCTCCCTAGAGAGGGATTAGGTTAAAAAAAAATGAATTATTCATTGACCTAATAGCAGATTAGACAAACAGAAGAAAGGAAAAAAGAATATGAAAACAGAACAAAGTGAAAAAATTGGAGTAGCCCAGATGTGTGGGGCACTATCATGAAGTCTGACATGGCCTGATGACAGGATTTCATCCTCTTGTTCTACAGCTATTTCACTGGACTTTGTCCATTCACTATAAGAAGGGTCCAGGTAATAAGGTGTGTAGTTGGGGAGAGTGAAGAATGGCATGTAGAAACCTTAGGGGTTAACAGTGGAGCTTTAGGAGACAGCCATGGGACTGGGGTAACTTGCTGTGTGACCTTGAGCAGATCACCTAACCTTTCTGTACCTTGATTTTCTCATTTGAATCTTCCTTGTAAGATTGGACAACAGAATGCAAGGAAAGAACCCCAGCAGAAACTCTGGCCATAGCAGGTGCTCAGTAAGTGCTTTTATTATCCCGATCATCACAATCTCATCACCACCATCATCCACACTCTTTCCTTTATGCACACTCCCTTAGACTTGGTCCGTATGCAGTTAACATTTTAAAATCATGGCGTATCACGTTGCCATGCATTCTACTTTTGTGTGTGTGGGTGTGCTGGGATTGAACCCAGGGGAGCTCTACCACTGAACTACATCCTCAGCCCTTTCTATTTTTTGAGATAGGGTCTCATTAATTTACCAAGGCTTTCCTCAAACTTGGGATCCTTCTGCCTCAGCCTCCCAAGTCACTGGGATTATAGGAATGTGTCACTGCTCCTGGCCATGCACTCTTAATTTAAAAAAAAAAATTTAAATAGTTTTCTAGGTTGCTATCAAGTCTATGTTGATGTCACTTGAACATACCCTGCATTTTCTGTGGATTGACCTTTATTTGCTTTTTCTTTCCCTCCTTGTACTATTAAAGCCGAGTTCCTGGAGTGGCAGCGACATGCAGGTTCTGGTCAACCATTTCCTCCTCCAGGTTGTACCTGCTCTTTAAGAGGGCAATTCAGAAAGGACATGCTTCCAGGCTCTGCTAACTTGCCATGGGCTTTGGACAAATTATCTGTCCAGTTGCCTTCCATAGGCTCCTACTTTTATAAGCAATGATTGGCTCTGCTCCCCAACCTCCACCTCATAGGGGATCAGAAACCGTTTTAACACTCAAGCACTAGAAACTGACACTGGGGTCCCAAGTTCTCTTGGAGGCACAAAGTCTTAAAACCTTCCCAGGAAATATCTGTGATAACCATACTCTCTAACAGGGTACAGAGAAGGCACTTAGAAAATTCCTGCACAGGACCAAGTAGTGGGGGTGATGTGGCCCAGTGACTGAGCAGGGAAGAGCGGGGCTCCCACCCCACCAAAAACACTTTTGCAGTTGCCATTCTAAAACCTGGGGATCTCCTCTGAAGATCTTTTTTCTTTTTTTTTTGGTACCAGGGATTGAACTCGGGCACTTAGCCACTGAGCCACATCCCTGGCCCTTTTTATTTTTTTGAGACAGGGTCTTGCTAAGTTCCTTGGAGCCTCACTAAGTTGCTGAGGCCGGCTTTAAACTCATGATCCTCCTGCCTCAGCCTCCCAAGTTGCTGGGATTACCGGCATGTGCCACTGCACCCAGCTCCTCAGAGGATTTCATTGGCACCAAGCAGAAACCATTCATCTGGTCCAAGGGTTAAAGTGAGCCCCTAAAGAGGGCGGTGTGCCTCTGAACACCATTCTGGATGTCTCTTGAGCTGTGTTCAAAAGCATCCTTGAGTGGGTCCCCTCAAGATCTGAAAGGAGAAAGCAACAAACAGTTCCTCTAAGGAGACTTAAGTTTGACCTGACTCTGAAACATTCCAAAAAATGGCTTTCTCAAATTCCTTTTTTTTTTTTTTGGAACCAGGGATTGAACTCAGGGACACTCGGCCACTGAGCCACATCCCCAGCCCTATTTTGTATTTTATTTAGAGACAGGGTCTCACTGAGTTGCTAAGGGCCTCGCTAAGTTGCTGAGGCTGGCTTTGAACCCGCGATCCTCCTGACTCAGCCTCCCAAGTCACTTGGATTACAGGTGTGCGCCACCATGCCTGGCTTGGCTTTCTCAAATTCTTTAAGCCAGGAGACTCATGGGAAACCTGAACACTAATTCAGGTGGCTGGGCAGCACACATGACTTACTGAAGGTGTGAGGGGCTATATGAACAGCAACAGTTATGACAGGTAAAGCTAGGAGCTCCCTAGCCCATCTCACCTCGCTCCAGGGATGCAAGTTGGGTCTCAGGAGCTCAGTGAGGAAGAAAAATGGCTCCTGCCACTAGGCTAGGTCACTGGCAAATGCCTCTAGGAGGAAACAGTCTTCCGTTGCCTGTCAGAATGGCTAACTCTAAGCCTGATCTCAGCTAATTCAGTTGCTCCTAAGGAGGACACCACCCCCTTATCTGCTCTGCATCTCAAACACGCCAAGAGAACTGTGAGACGTAGAGGAATTGCTATTGATTTTCACTTGTGCCGGCTGACCTAACAAAACCAATCCATCAAGTGCCTGTCTGCCTCTGCCTCACACACTCGTCCTAACCATGTGCAAATAAATTGTACTAGCATCCAGGGTGATTCGTCAAGGTCTAGCCAGGTCCTGTCTTCCATTGATGGGCTCCAGGCCAGGCTGAGCTAGGATCAAACACCCCACTAGCAAACGCCTGCTGTTGATTTGCCATTCATCAGTGACGTTCTTGGAGGACTGGCAGCTGTTGCCACACTAGGAACTGGTTGGTCATACCTGGGAGAGGGCTTTGAGGAACCAGACCCAAGTCCCACTCACTTCAGCAGGGCCTGACAGTGACATCCTTGCTTGCTTCCAACCTTTCAGCTTTAGGGGTCAACCATGAGACCCTGTGTTCTGGTCCAAGTGTCCCTGGACCAGCTGTGAGATGATGACATCATCTATGGGTTTAGGACTCATAAAGGCCAGGTATCAGACTGGGCATCCAATCCCTGTTCTACCATTTCTGGGGCCCTCAGGGCCTCACCTGTACCCACCTGTGAGGGTAGAGGTCACTGGACTGAATGAGCTAATGGAAAGGACCCCAGAACTCCACACACTCCAAGCTCTTCCTTCCAACAGGAAGGGACTGGAAGCTCAGAAGGGTCACATAGCAAGGTGGAGCAACCTTGGGAGGGGTTAAACTGAGGCAAGCACAAAAGGTCGATGGAAAGAGCATAGGGCCCATCCTGCCCTCTTGCCCTCCAGCTGGTGGCTGTCACTGAAGAATGAGACACATGGAGTTGCTCACGAGCACCTCACGGATCACTGCTTGGAAGGGTCAGAAACTTTATTGGCAGGCCTTTTGTTGTTTCTGAATATACAGACTTCAGGGAAGTGGTATCTTGTTGCACAAGGTCTGGGGGCTTGCCTGGGGCTCCGTCCCTGTCCCTTTCCCACCAGTGCAACTGGGGAAGGAGACTGCTCACTGGCCCCAGATTCCTCCACTGAGGGATAAGGCACTGTGTGTTCCATAAGAAGGCGCTCACGGCTGGCTGGTAGATGATGAGGTGGCCTTCTCAGGGGCTGCAAAGCTGAGGCTGTTGAGGGATGGAGCTGAACTTGGCACCCCAGAAAGGAGACAACTGGGTGAGGAGGCCCTGCTGGCTCTGGCGTGGTGGCCTCAGGATGGGATCATGCCCTTGCTTCTCTTGCGGTCGGCCATAGTCCTCCGGTTGTGGTTGGCTCTCGTTGCTTTGTTGGCTTCCTTCTTCCTGCGCTCCTGGGTTGTCTCACGGCTCTGCCCGTGGCCCCGGGGGCTGCCAGCCACTGCTGTCGAGCTGTCATGGCGATACCTGAGGAAGCAACAACCCATCCCAGGAGAACCCATCTGTCAGAAGTCTGCTGGAAGAACCCACAGCCTGCCTCAGAAGTCACCAGGAAAGGACACACCTCGAAGTCAGGTCACACATGGCCCAACTTTGGATGGAAGGAAAAATGGAGCCCTAAGAGGCAAGACTGGGGGATATGGCCAGCACCACACCTGGTGTTTCCTCTTCTCTAAGCCTTGATTCCAGAGGAGCTCATGGCTGAGCAGCTAGTAGACTAACTGAAGCCCATGAGGAGAGGAGGAGGGCTTGGGGTTTGTCACCTCCCTTTGCATCTAGGGCCACCTGCTGCAGAAGAGACAATCCTCCTGTTTTACACCCCAGGGCCTTGCTTGATGGCATCCAAAAACCAAATGTGCTCATAGACATGACCTGGGATCTTTTTGGCCTGTCTCAGATACTAGGATTTGCCCAGAGCTTCATGCTTTGGGGGTTGGGATGGATGAGAAATCAGAGTGGCTTTGTTCCCTGCTCAAGAACCTTCTGTGAGTCCCCACTGCCTTCAGAATGATATCAAAAAGTCTTCCCTCTTGTGAGGCCTCCTGTATCCAGAGAGCAGTGCTATATGAGCTCTTGATGGGGGACTGGGCTTCTATCCCTGATCTGGCTTAAGTGGAGGCAGATCCTTGTCCCCTCTGGACAGTTTCCTTTCTGAGAAGAAGAGGGGACTGGACAGAGGAACTTGGGCTGCCTGTTGAAGACCCTCTTCCTGACCAATACATAAGAAGTACTCTGGTTTTATGTGTGGGTTTCCTGGGTGGTCAGCTGGGCCTTCCTCAGATGGGTTCCCTCTCAGCAGAATTAGGCTCTTGAATGCTTACCCCTTCCTGGCAAGGAAGGCCATGCGCCTGGCTTCTGCCTTCTCCCTCAGCACTGCAGGGTCCTGCACAAAATGGTCAGGCTGTGGAGGGGAGAAGAAACGAAATCTGGAATCATGAACTGTCGCCTTTCCCTAGGCTGTGGAGGGGCCATGTTCAAATAAATCTTGTTGATGCCTCTGTGACAGGCATGGGGGATGCCCTAGAATGGAGCAGTCCAAGACTTCCACTGGGACTCCAATGCCCTCCTTCTTCTTGAGAAGAGGAGGCAGCTGAAGGAACTGAAGCTCTCTGGACATGCTGGTGGGGTGCCCTAACCATAGTTAAGAAAATGACAGTGACAAATGGAAGCAAGGAGGCAAGGCCATGCAGGGGCATGGAGGCCAAGACAGCCCCTGGTGGGTGGCCACCTTGTCCTGGATGTTGGAGGCCTGGCCTTACTCAGGTGCCACCAGCAGGGTGCTGTGGAAGAGCCTGCTTTCCAGGACTTCTTTTTGTTTTGGTACTGGGGAATCTAACCCAGGGGCACTTTACTATTGAGCCACATCCCCAGCCCTTTTTATTTTGAGACAGAGTCTCACTAAGTTGCTGAAGCTGTCCTTGAACTTGCAATCCTCCAGCCTCAGCCTTCCGAGTTGCCAGGATTACAGGTGTGCACCGTGTACTCCTGATTTCTCTAAGACTTCTAAGAGAGCAAGAAGCCTGGGCCAGTGCAGGGGAAAACAATGACCTAAGGATCAGAGGTAGGCTTTGGTGGCCAGAGATTTTTTGTTGTTGTTGTTGTGTTTTTTGAAATCCAATCTTAAACAAGTAGAATTAGTAGTGTAAAAACTGGAAGATTTTACATAGATGTCTGGGCTGGGAAGAAGGGAAATCTGGGGAAACTTCAGGACACTGAGGAGCCCACTGAGCAGGGTTTGCATTTCCCACCACTCAGTGCTGTTCCTGCCAGGCCCCCCTACTCAGTTACACTGGTGATCTGGCCACAGAAGCGTCTGAATTTGTCACCTTGCTGGGAGGATAATAAGGGCTCCAGGGTCCCTGGCTGATGCCCATTCAACCTGAGTAGAACTGCTTTAATCTGTTTTATATGTTAAAGTTCTAGTTAAAATTCAATTGAAAAAAAGTTTAGCTGTTGAAAACAGAACTGTGAAACCCACTGGTCCAGATGACCTCCAAAGGTCCCTGGGCTCTAACTCCTCTCTGATTTTAAGAATTGCCACCCCAGGTACGGCAGCTGACAGGATCCCTTCTCTTAGCCCTGGGGCTCGTGGGCCTAATGACTCTGGTGGCTCAAAGGCCCTGTTTCTAATCTGTCCCCTGGGCCCTCACTGGCAAATTCTAAGAGGCAAGTTCTAAGCCAGCAGCTCTCCAAGCAGACAGCCTGGGCTCAAAGGACAGCCCCCCCCCTCCCCAGCTGCCTCAGGGCCAGATGCAGGAAGGAGGGAGGGACACAAAGCTCCAGATTCATTCTTGAGAACTGCACCCTCCTCTTCATTCACCACCCCCCACACCCCTGCCACCTGCCAAGGAGGTACCTTAGGGACTTCTTCTTCAGCTTCCTCCTCCTCTTCATCCTCTTCTTCCTCCTGTCCTTCTCCAGACACTTTTGTCCTCAGCACCTGAGGGATGGTGAAAGGCCTGAGGGTTTGGAGAGAAAGCCAGATCAAAGACTAGATTAAACCCGAAGAGAGGGCTGAGAGAGAGGGAATCTGGCTGGGGAGAGGGGGCTGCTGGGAGAGGATCAGCTCAGGAGGGAAACCCTGAGCCTTTCAAATCAGCTTGCACGAGTCCTGAATTCTTTGAGGTACCAGGTCTGACACCAGGGATTAGGGGAAGACTGAGCTGGGGCCCTGGGGCTGTCCAGTCCTCCCTTTAGTCAGGGAAGCTCTGCTTTGATCTGTATTGGGGAAACTCTGTAAGATTCCACTGGGAAATGTTTTCTGTACTTTAAAAAGAAATATACAAAACTACTTTCTGAGTCCAAATAAATGCTGCCCCACTGGGGTGACAGAGCCCTGGAAAGGAGTCAGGAGGCCTGGGTGTGGGTCCTGGCTCTGCCCTGACTTGCTCACATGCCCAGGCCTTGGTGTCCCCATTTATATAAACAGAAGGCTCAGGAGTCCCCACTAACCCTCAAGGCCAGAGAGCCTTCTGTCTCTGGAATGCCACCACCTGGTGGCCTCACCTGCGGCTGATGAGCTCATCATCTGAGTCCACGTCATTGGCGCCCACCTGGTTGCCATCATAGGTGTCATCATACTCATCTTCATAGTCGTCACCACGGTAATCACCTGGCTGTAGTGGCACCTGCAATGGCAGATACAGCTCAGGGGCTGGCTGGATTCCCCGTGCCCAGCAGAGGCCTGGCGTAGGCACCTACCTCCTCCACCACCACACTGTATTGCTCGTAGCGCTGCCGTTGAGCCACCACCTCCCGCTTGTCATTCAGCAGGCTTCGTGTGTTCCCCTCCTTCCTGGGCCAAGGAAATGGCAGGAAGAGAGGATTAAAACATCAGGCTTCAAAGGTTTGAGTTCAACGGGTCCAGAGAGACCAGGGATCCCTTCTCCACCCTTCAGATTGCCCCATGCTGAGGTCAGTGCTATTCCACATTGGGAGGTGGGACTCTCACCCGTTGGTGCCTGTGTGAAGGGCATGCCAAGAGCTGTTAAATTTAATACATGGACACCTTCCACCCCTTTCAAGGAGTCTACTCTAGAGCAACACTGGCTGCATGTCAGGAGTTTTCTTTAAAGCATCGGCTAGTAACAGTGAAAAATGGAAAGTGACTAATAGCTATCACAAGTGAAATGGCCACACGAACTGTGTCTCATTTGTATTATAGACTGCCATGTGTAGTTCTTAAGAATGACACTGATTTACTTGTGCTGATTCAGAAAGAAAGACATCGCCAAGAAAAAGAGCAAGTTACAGAAAAACGCACCTGGAATGAAAAAAAGCAAGTTACAGAAAAACGCACCCCATTCTGTGTCTGTGATACATGTTGATGTATGTAAATGCAGAGAGGGTCAGTCAGCATGGAGCAAATGGTGACCCCAGGATGGCTTGGAGTCTTTGAATTTTTTAAAATCAACAAAAAGTAAGTCTTCTTACATATGGCTTTCTTGCTGAACTCAGAGGAGCCCTAGAGACCTCTGGGGTGTGGACAGGAGAGGCACCCTATTCTCTTCCTCTCACCCTTGCTTCACCATAGTAGCCTTCTATCTTTCTGTCCAGAGTTCCAGCTTCTACTAGAAAAGAATTCACTAGAAGCCAGGCCTGGTGGCATACACCTGTAATTCCAGCTACTCCAGAGGCTAAGGCAGGAGGATTCCAAGTTCAAGCCAGCCTTGGCAACTTAGGGAGAACCTCAAAACAAAAAATAAAAAGGCCTAGGGTATAGTTTGTTAGTAGAATGTCCCTGCGTTCAATCCCCAGTATCACAAAAGGAAAAAAAAAAAAAAAAAAGAATTCACTGGAAATAAAAGTCTGGAAGTCCAACTTCCATCACCTCACAGGTGAGGAAACTTGGATGCAGTGGAGGAGGAAATGGGGGTCTTGGGATCACAATGAACTCGTAGTGCAGCCTTGGAGGGAATTCAAGTCTCTTGACCATGATTCTGCAAACCTGTAGAAAAACTTGGCTTGTCAGACACATACCCAGGCCTGTGGAATGTAGTTTCTAGCCCTGCAGGGGAAAATCAATACGAGATGCCAGGCAAGAAAATCCAGCTTAGCTGTGAAATCGGAACTCTGGAATGTATCAAGGGGGGGTGGTGGGGAACAAAACTGCATGCAGCTTCCATAAAAATCTTTTCTTAACTGGCTCTTGGGGCTGGGAGGAGCAGATGCCTGAGTCTGTGGAGCTGTTTGTCAAGGACAAGATCCTGGGTCAGGTCAGTACCATGGTCCCAGCATGGCAGGCTAGGTTATGCTTATCTGCAAGTCTTTACTAAGGCCTTACTACATGTCAAGCAAGGTACTAAGGCTGAGTTGGGGAGAGATTCAGAAAAGAGTAAGATGGAGCTGCCCTCACACTGTCATAGATAGGCAAATGACAACCAACACAATTCATGCTGAATGGAGGCACAGACACAGAATGGAATGGGAACAGGAGAAATAAACTCTGGCTTGCAGGGTTAATAGGGGTCAGGAGGAAGAGGTAGGTTATGAGGCTCTGTGGTAGGAGTGTGCCCCAGAGTGTGGTGAAAAGGACAGTGCATTCGGTTTGGATCAGGGAAAAATCTTGGTTCACAGAAATCTTCCACAGTCACCACGGAAGAGGGTCTGTGTCTGTGGCCCTAGCCTTCTACTCTCTTCACCAAGTTGGAAAAGAGATGGACAGGAAGTGGAAGGGGACCCAGCTTAACCAGGCGCTGATGCCACTGGCAAGAACACATCCATGCATTCAGCACACACTTCCTGAAGGACTGTTAGCTGCCAGGATCTCTGTTGGGCCTGGGGACCACAAATGAAGGCAAGGGTCACTGTCATTTCTGCCACACTCTGGTTGGTTCATCCACCCCTGGTTCTGGGCAGTGGGGCAGTTCTTTTGTGCTGGGTGGCCTCTGGTTACAAGGCTGCCTAACAGGGTCAGAAAGAAGCCTGACAATCTGCCTATCCCAGATGGGCCCTGGAAGAGAACACAGGTAAGGACAGTGGTGCCTTGGTAGCCTGGCCAGGAAAAGTGAAGCTTTGGCCCCATGAACTCATTTGGAGCCAGGAAGGAAAAGAAAAATCCCAGGGTAAAAATCTGGGGAAACTATTAGTCTAGAAACACAGACAAAAGTGGGCTTGGGGCAAGTCACCTCCTTAGCCTCCTATAAACAACAGCAAGCCCAGGAACCCTGGCTCTCCTGAAGCTCAGTTAAGACCTTTCCCCTTATCTCCTAACCCTGTTCTTCAAAGCCCATCTCGAATTGTTCCTCAGAGACCTGCAGAGACAATAAACCCCTCATTTTTCAGTTGAGATGTTAGAGGATTCAGAGAGGCAGAACAACCTTTCCAAGGTCACACGGCTAATAGTAGAGACAGGGCTGACACAGGTCTCCTGACTCAGGTCTACTCTACCACTCCCTGAGTTCCATGACCATGCTCAAGCCCCCTACCTCACTAAACCTCAGTTCCTTCTCCAGCACGCACTTCCCAGAGTTGAAATAAGAATGAAATAAGATTATGTACACAAGGGGGCCTGGCACCTGCTGAGCTCAACCAAGTGAATCCTGCAGGGTGTATCAGGGCCTTTAATGTGTTCACCTGCTCTCTGATTCTTCCAGAGGCAGAGAGAACACACACTTCTGACCACAGAACCAAAAATGAGGAAGAAGACTTTTTATCTTCTAGAGCACCACGGAACAGTCCAAAGGAGTCAGTCAGGTACTTGGCTTCCTTCACTGGATAAAATAACCTGCAAGACAGTTGCTTGGTGACAACTCAGCAGCCACCCTCCACCTCGGTCACACTCCCAATAGACCCTCATTTTGTTCAGGCCTTTCCACCTTGCGCACCATGTTAGAGCCCCAGGTTCTAGCCCTGTGACTTAGTTCTCCTGATGAAATGGAAATTTCTAGGCAAGGTTTTCTATTTTCTAAAAGAGAGATAGAAATACACAGGTCTGGACTTCCTTTTAGCATTATCATTTCTGGAAGCCACAGTGAAATAGTGCAGCCCCCCTATAGCCTCAAGGGACCAATGTGACCACCAAGAGGAGGCTTCAAAACACAGAACTGATGTGCCCTGAACCATGTTGCCACGCCACAGGTGAACCAAGCCCACACTGCCCCATCTCGCAGCTTCTTGTCATGCAAGGGAACAGATCTCCGTACTACCTAAGCCTTTGAGTGCACCCTATAGGATCCAACAACACACCTGACTGTGATCTGCCTTGTGTTACTTAATTTTTCAAGGGCTCCAGAGGGTGGGGCCATAAGCCTGCTGCCCTGCCCTGATTAACACAGGTGTCCCTGCTGAACTTCCAGTGCACCCTACCCCAGGCCCTTCCCACTCGCTGCTGCTTGTTTGATGGTCTGTCTTTCCCATGGTTTCTGCACTTTGAGGGCAAGGCCCAGGAGGCTGGCTCACCTTGTTTCTCTAGGGTTTAGCACAGGATCTGGGGCTAGTAAATTGCATAATAAATATTTGCTGAATGAATAAATAAATAATGACTACATGAATGGAGGCTTTGCCTCTTTGCAATGCACAGCCCCTGGGCTACTTAGCACAGTGGGTTCAGTGAATACCAGCCACCCAGTCTCTGCCTGGCAACCCTGAGTGCCTTAGGATCAGAGGCAGACACCTCCAGATAACTGCCTCTACATCAGCCCTCTGGTGACCCTGACAGCTGGGACCAACCCCTTGGCAAATGCTTCTGGGTGAGCTACAACCTAGGTGGGGTGAGGTGGGTCCTTACAATACAACAGGTTCTGGGAAACCCACAGATCAAAGACAAGGGAAAAAGCCATGTCCAGAGATGCCTAAGTTCTGTGGGGGTCCTATCAATCAGGTTCCCTGGGTTGGAATAGGGGCTAGCCTTTCATCAGCTTTGGGGGACCTCCATCTCCTGCTGAGGGTCATGCTGGCTTGGCACAGAGGCCAGTACTGCAGGATAACATCTCTGGCGGGGATCTGGAGATGTTGCAATGTGTGTGACTAAGCAGTTTGCAAGTGCTTCCTGTCCAGCCAGCCAGATGGCTTTAAAGATGTCCTGAGCCCGCTCCCTAAACACTTGGCCAGCCAAGCTTCCAGCACTGGACAGTCCAAGGAAGGGGGCACAGCACACGACTCTAACCAAAGCAGCAGTCACAAGAACAGGGCCAGTCTCCTCCCCTGTGAACCTCTCCATCCCAGCATTATGACGGGGAAAAGGAGGGCAGCACTTGCCCAGAGGTTTCCAGACTTTTGAGTTCCATGAACCAACACCACTTCAGACCTCTGGGGGAACAGGATAATGTTGCCAATGTCTCAACTTGGCTGTACACTCCCTACCAACACCACTGACTCTTGTTCCCTCCAGTGGGTCACCATTTCAAAGCCAGATGATCTTTTCAAAGCATAAAACACATCAGTGGTTGGGCCCCTCACCATGTTCACAGGAGCCTTGGGGCCACTGTTCCTGTTGTTCAGTCTGCTTGGAGATCTCTTTTCCTCCTTCGCGGAATTCAACCTTCATTTCCTTTAGCTCTGTCCCATGTCATTTTTTCAACCCTTCCTACTTGGGTTGAAGGCCCCACCAAAGGCACAGAAGTCTGAGCACCTCTACCTGATAGCACTTGTTCTATCTGCAATGTGACACTTCTTGTTTGACAAGCTGATTAATGCAAACTCCATGTGGGCACAGGCCATATCTGTTTCACTCCCCACTACAGCTCCAGAAACTAATTAATCCAGGGCCTAGAATGCTGTAAGCAAATATTTGTTACATGAATCAATAATAGGCATGAATGGACTTTTCAGTGCTAAAAACGTAGGAAGGGCATATACTAAAAATAAATAGAAAAGGCCTTAAAATGGAATATGTTCACCTTCAGAAAAGCTCATTCTAGTGCAAATCCTTGATTTTCTCATTTTGTCACAGCCTGGGGAAAATCAGGTCAAAGAGTAGCTTCTGAAGCATTGTCCAGTTCTACCACCCAGAATGTCAATGGCCAACACATCAAAAGATACAGTAAGGTAAGAGGGGCACAGATTTGGCCCCTCTGGCCTTTTGCTATTAACAAGGATTCACCAACAACCTTTCTGCACAGTCAGAGCCTGAAGCACAGTCATTAAGCTGTTATGCCTGCTGGGAGCGCCCAGGGCCAGGCTTTAAAGGGACCCCTGAGCCCACACCTGGAGGCCAGTTCTGTAAAGATGGGCTCTTTTGTTTCTCCAGCTTCCCTGGGGCCCATGGCACTCACCTCCTGCCCTTGTGCACTCGGCTCAGGTCCACTGAGTCCCTGCTGAACACATCAAACTCATCATTCTGGAATATGTTGTGACGAGATGTCAGTAGGGGTGTGGGGTCTGGATTCACCTGCCTGGGGGTATAGAACAGAAATCAATTTAGGGGACCCTGCCAACTGATGCCTACCTGGGTCCCATTCCCCACTGCCATGTTCTACCCATCAGATTCTTAACTCCCCTTCCATCGCCACACCTAGGAAACAAGCTGAAAACCTTTTAGGGGGAGACAAGGCCCTGCCCCACCTGCGTGTGCCTGAGTATACAGTCACACTGCAAACAAAGCTCCCCCTCACTCCTCAGGGACCACACACAACGAGTTTCACTCTATTTCTTAAAACCTCCATCCTCACTGAATGCTCACAATGGCCCTATGAGACAGAGAGTCATAGGTCACTCAATGTCTTCTTTTGTTTTTTTCTTTTTTGGTATTGGAGATTGAACCCAGGGTTCTGCGTATGCTGAGCACCTGCTCTACCACTGAGCCACACCCTAGCCCCTATCAACCTCTTTGTGCCTTAGCACTGTCATCTATAAAATGCAGCCCAAGGAAGCTGAGAAACTTGACTAAAGGCACAGAGCAAACTTCACTCATTCATTCAGTAAATGTTACTGTTCATGGAAGAACCACCCACTGATGCCCTTAACAGTGGGCTAAACTCTGAAAGGGCAGATGTGACAGATGTGAGAAGAGATTTGGCCATCTTCCTTTGGAAATCTACTGGGAAGGTGGTAAGGGCAGGACAGGTTAGGAACTTAGGAACTCTGAAGGGCTCAGCCACCCTTTTGTTACATCTCCTGTCTGTAATCCATCTCCCCACAACACACCGCTGGGACATCCAGGTGTGCACTGAGAACTTCCTGGGGTCCTCAGGTTTTATGTTTCCCCAAAGAAGGCATTAGTTAAATTGTTGGAAATCTCTGCTATGGCGAAGAGAGAACAAGCTGAGTCCTGGAGCATGGGGGAAGGAAGAGTAGGAGGTAGAGAAAGGGCCCCAGACCGTGAGGCAGCTAGGCCCTGGGGCTTCCTCCTACCTGTCTGTCCTACCTGTTTAGGCTGCGGTCCAGCTGGCTGAGGGCAGGGGCCAGCCGATCCTCCAGGATGTTGTTGATCACTTGCTCTGGGTCATAGCAGTAGTGCTCTAGGCAGGCCAGGATGAAGCCTTCCCCAAGGTCTGGCAGGAGGTCCTTCACTTGGGAGATGAGTGAGTCCAGCTCCACACCACACACGGCAGGGCCCAGGGCAGCGGCTGCACCCATGCACTGCAGTAAGAGCCAGAGTGAGGGAGGGGAAGGTGAAGACCAAGGGTGACAGGGCAACAGGCCCCAAATAGCACTGGAATCTTAGCCGAGTGACTCTAGTCTCTGAGCTTCCATTTCCTCCTCTGTGAAAAGAGGGGAAATGGATTTATTGGCTGAGTTATTTCTAGCTGTGCAAATAGCTTCCCTCTCTGAACCTCAGTTTCTTCTTTATAAAGCAACATACCACCACCCATCTCAAGGGGTTGTTTCAAATGGTTCAAAGAGATAATGCACATAAACCTGGTATAGACAGGGTATTCCATAAATGGCTGTGTTCTACTAAAGGTCCTTTACCAACTCTTAACAAGACGGCTGATGTTGGAGGGAAACAGCAAATACCAGGAGAGGTTTGTAGAGCTGCCCCTTTTAAATGATGTTCTTTCTGGTAATGGGGATTAATTTTATATACTGTTCAATGTGGCTTAATTTTGTTAGACATTTTAAGGGGGGAAAAAGTCTTTTTAAGGTGTGACTCAGCAGTTAGCACTTGCCTAGCATGCGGAAGGCCCTGAGTTCAATCTCCGGCACCACAAAATAAATAAATCATAATATAGATCCTCCATGACTCGGATAAAAAGACAAATGGGAAAGAAGATGGGAAAAGGTAGAGGGGTCTGTGATTCTCTAAGGCCCTGGGAGAACCATGGGGACTGGGGTCTCTCAGGAAGAAGAGCAGCAATTGTTAATGAGCCACCAACAGCCAGCTGGGCTCAGAGTTCACATGCAGCAACAATAAGAATCCCAACAGCCTCACAGAAATGGGCACTGCATCTACACCCACACTACAGATGAGGAACTGAGGCTCACCGGGAGTGGCATGCCCAAAGCCACTCATCTGGCAAGCAGCAGAATAGATTACACCCCTGAGCAACCTGATCTGAGTCTGTGTGGTCTCCATTCCTATATCATGCTGCCCCCCAACATACAGGGAAGAGTTCTGGAAAAGTCTGGAGAGGAAACACTAGATTCAAAGCTTCTAAACTTGTTCAGTGGAGCCCTGTTGTCCCATGGTGGAGCTTCCAAGGAGACCATCAGGTGGGCCAGGCAGCAAAGGAGCTCCACTTTTACCTGTGTAAGGGAGAGCTAGGGAAAGTATTTCACATGGATAAAGCTTCATCTCTTTATTTCATAGAGGGGAAACTGAGGCTTTACAGGCTTAAGTGACTTGCTGTCTCCTCACACTCACTCTAGCCTGGTTTCAGCATTGGACTCCCTAAAGGCAGCATAGAACTGACCAGAAACTAGAGGCTGTTAATCCCAAAAGAAACCTTTTCCCTGAGTTCAGGAACAAAGAAAGGAGGTTGGCCCATGTCCTACCTCTCAGTAGACCAAGAGTGGCCAGGAAGCAGGGTATAGCACCCACCCCCAGACACACACCTCCACTTCCTCCACGTTCTCTGGATGTGATGGTGTCTGACTGATTGGCTCCGCTGTTACCGTGACCCCATTAGAATCCCCATTTGGATCCTTGGCCACGGATGGGTCTTTAGTGTTCACTGCTTTCCTTCTGTCCACCCCTTCCCAAGCGCTCTCCACTGCCTGGAGGATGTAGGCAGTCCGTGTCTCATCCCTATGAGGCTGTGTTAAGGGCTCTCTTTCTTGGGTCCCATGGCCTTCTCAGCTTCCCCAGCTCTGAGGCAGCATGATTTCTTAGTCTCTCCCCAGGATTCAACCATGTGGCTCTTGCCAGGGGCTTCTGGGGCTGACCCAGTAGATGTCATTGGTACCTGGGCTGTATGGGCACTGGGTCAGACCACAGCCATGCTGGCTTTATAGCCCAGCACCTGCCACTCAACAGAAAGCAGCTCTGGGCAGACAATCAGGGGCCACCATCAGTGTCCTAGGTTTGGATGAACCACCAGCAACTCTTCTGCACTGACCTCCAGGAGGACAGCCAATAGGGCCACTGCCACTGGGCTTCCTGTCCAACCAGCAAAGTGCATTCTACAAAGGCTGGGAACCCACAGGGGTCCCTGAAGCAGGAATGAACAACCTTTTCCAGCTACCAAAATAGCCAACAGGCTTGCTCCTTCCTGTCCTTTCTCCCTGTCTACCACCCAAGGCACTGCCAAACCAGAAATCCAAGGGTCACCTTCAGTACCCTAACTCCACTTCTAGTGTATCCATCCCTAGATGCCACAGCAGCCTCCTCGCTGGCCTCTGGACTTCTCATGGTCCTAGACTGGATCATTCTTCCTATGCTGGATGGGGCTTTTCCAAAGTGTACACCTGCCCATGTCATCTCCTGCTTTATAGCTACAGCCTTCCATACTCCCCAGTATTACAGAACAGAAACCAAACTTCTTAGCAAGGATCACCCCCGGGCTGTGTAGTTCTGCTGGCCCCCGGATCATGTACCACATTCCCAACACCCTCCTGTAAAGACCCTTCAACACACAGCTGCACCATGTATTCCACATATGACATCAGTGGGCTCCTCAAAGAAGTCAGTTCTCTTTGCCCTCCAACCAGTGGGAATACCTGCTCTTGCCTTAGCTATTGGCTTTATCATTCCTTATTCCTTCTGTTCTCAGCTTGGGCATCACTTCCATCAGACACCCTCACCCTGACCTTTGCTAGATGAGGTGCTATCTGAATTCCTCTCTTTTTTTTTTTTTTTTTTGGTACTAGGGATTTAACCCAGGGATATTTTACCACTAAGCTGCACCCCCAGCCCTTTTTATTTCTTATTTTGAGACAGGGTCTTGCTAAGTTGCCTAAGGCCTTTACCAAGTTGCTGAAGCTGGCCTTCAACTTATCTCAGCCTCCAGAATTGCTGGAATGACAGGCATGTGCCACTGTGTATGGCTGAATTTCTTTCACACAACACTCTCCAACTACCTATTTACTAGTCTTTCCCTCCTACAGTGAGGACAATGAGGGTAGGCACAAGTCCAACTTGGTCACATAGGCCTAGAAACTCAAGACACACCTAGAAAAAGCAGAGCTGTACCTTCCCTGCATCTAGCATTAGAGCAGTCATCTCTTCTAGAAAAAGCGGGCCTGGGTCCTTGGTCAGTCTTTAAGGTTAGCTGGCTGACCCGTGTGTTCTAGGACTAACCCTCTTTCTGTCTCTCAGGCTCCCAGAGGTCATGTCTGACCTAATTAGGCCAGACCCTGTCTCAGTGGGCTGTGGAAGAAGGATACAAGACTGACGAGGCCTGCTGCAGCAAACTGATGTCTTCAGCCACAGGGAAGAGTGCGTCATAGTCCCGGAGGAACCTGAGGGGCAGAGAGCAGATAGTAGGGACAGGGATGGGACTATAGGGATACTGTTCTACTGCAGGGCTACTCCCTGAGTATGTCTGTTACTAAACCACCAAGGGTCAGAACCTAAGTGCTGTGGTGAGCATATGGCAAGGGCTCCACTGGGTAAGGCCTTGTGGGGATTGGTGGGAGAGCCATGGGACCGTCCCAGTACTGGTCCCAGCTTAGCCACATGTACCTTTTCTCCTGTAGTAAGGAGCTGAAGATCTGAAGGAACTCTTCAATGAAGTCCTGAACACTGTCACAGCTGAAATGAGACACCAGGGAAAATGAGCCATGCAATGCAAGATATCTATAGGTCCTTTCCATATCCACCCTGGTCCTCTGCAAGGCTCTGGCCAGTTAAAGGAAAGAGGCATCTTTTTCTGGGTTTTCTATCTGCTCAGAAAACTCCAGAGCAGGAAAAGAAGCTAAGAATAATAATGGAAATGCTTCTGCTGGGCTTGGGGAGGGGGGTCCTTGTCCAGGGGTTACCTGCTTTCTAGAATGGGAAGGAGGCAGATCTGGTTCAGGATGATGTGAAAAACTTCCATTAGCTTCTTCTTAGAATGGGAGAGCCTCTGCCACAGGTCACTCAACAGCCTTTGATGGCAAGAAGGAAAAAAAGAAATAGATGAGGAGACAAAAAGGCACTGAAGGAGTCCCTTCCCAGCAGTTGTGGGTTCTTCCTAGGACTCAGAAGTCCACATAGGTTTCTGCTGAAGGCAGCTGAGTGGTCAGCTGGTTCCAAGGGTGTTTCTCAGTTCAAATGGTGGGTCAGGAACAGGGACTTAGATGCAGGGGCCAGCCATCCTATTAACTGCCAGTGTTTGGGGGCACTGGGTTAATGGACCTAGTGGCCAAGCAGAACTTTAAAACCAATTTCCTTTGTGCACTTAACTCTCTACTTGTTGAAATCTTTCTCCTCAGGTCCTCACACAATTCCTTAGAGAATTTATTTTAAATAGTTTTTTTTTTTCTTTTTAGTTGTTGATGGACCTTTAATTTTTTTTTTTAATTTATGTGCAGCGCTGAGAATCGAATCCAGTACTTCACACATGTGAAGCAAGTGCTCTACCACTGAGCCACAACCCCAGTCCCCTTAAATAGTCTTAAAGGGTGAAGAAGTGGCTCAGTGGTAGATTGTGTGCCTAGCATGCATGAGGCCCTGGGTTTGATCCCCAATTTCTGCCCCTTTCAAAAATCTGAGTATTAAAAAAAAAAAAAAAGTAGGGATACATGAGTAGGAAGCTACACAGTTCTTGGTCCTACCCCCTTGCCTTAGTGGTGAGGATGATGCAGCAGGGAAAGGCAGGACCGTGCTGGGGCCTCCCTTTCCCACACAATGTTCTTAGTTTTGTCCCCGCCTCACTTGCAATCTTCAAGCCTCCTCTTCTTAATTGCAGACTCCATTTCAGGAATTGCCACTTCATAAAAGGAAGCTAGTCTGTGGAAGCACATATGGGTAAAACACTGGATTAATTCATAAATACCACACTTTGTTAGAAAACCAAAGCCAATTCAAGGGAGGGGAAAGGCCCTTTTGTTGCTCCCACAACCAGTTTCTCCTGGGACCATGCTGGTGCTTCCCCAAGTCCGACCCAGACTGACTCACGGTCCTGATCCTACCAACAACCTCATGGGAATTGGCCTATGGCTGCCCACTCTAACAGAATGCCAGAGGGCCATCCAGGAGTCTCTGAGGTTTGAGGAAACACATACAGATTACCCTTTTTTTCTTGCTCTTTATAAACAAACTTTCTCACTTTGCTATGAGATATAAAGAAAGAGTTGTAGTTTGTGTATGATTTGGAATCTTTAAAAATTATTTTAACATGAAAACATCAACCTGATATTTGTGTTTGTTCAAAACAGGTTAAATATGCTCAAGATTTAAATGTCTCCACTGGTTTTATAAGTTAATCCAGTTAGAATGATTTCTGTAACTCTTATAAAATATAAAACTTATATATGTAAACTCAGTTGGGCATGGTGGTGTAAACCTGTAGTCCCAGCAATTAAGGAGGATGAGGAAGGATCACTTGACCCCAGGAGTTCAAGGAGTTTAGGACCAGCCTGGGCAACATAGTGAGACCCTATCTTGACAGACAAGGGAAAAAACAGGAATCTTCTAGACAGAGAAAGGTTCTAGGTAGGCAAAGTAAAGTGTCCAAAGGTCTCGAGCCTAGAGAGTGTCAGGGAGTGAAGCAGGGCAGCAGGAAAAGGAGCTGGTAACAATAAGAAATGACTCCAGTCAGTAGAAGGAAGATTGTGAGAAGCTGTGAAGTGCTGGCAGGGGTGGGGCAGTCGAAGCCACTGGAGTTTTTACACAAAGGATCCTGCTGGGGTGAAGAAAGACATGGAGGAGAATATGGGCCACTTGGCACCATGAGTATCTTCCTTGTGAAGTAAGAAAGGGGCACAGGCATGGACATTCCCAAGACAGTGTGAAGGGGTGACCCATCCATACATTCATCCATTCTGTCATTTACTTACCCATTCAACAAAACATTTATCTAGTGCTGATACAAGCCAGAGATGGCAGTTGGTGCTCTGCCCTCCTTGGTCTCCTCTGTTTGTGAAAATCAGACACTAGGATTGATCAGCTCCCCAGACAGCTAGAATAAAATGCTGATCAGCATTTTCCCCAGAAAAAAAGGGGTTAGGATAGACAGTAGCTGTCCGCTTTGAAAAAAAATAAAGGTATTTTTTATCTCATGATAAAAGTGGCACATGCTGATAGGAAACTTGGAAAATATATAAAGTAGAAAATTAAAATCACCACAAGGAATTTTACTATTCTTGGAATTTTGTACCCTGTGTGTTTTCACTTATCGTAAGATTTTCCCAATGGGGTACAGATGGCTTCTGAGGGTCTTTGAAGATGGAGGTAAGTTTTGAAAGGGTACACTTTCCTGCAAGGGCTGTGGAGGTGGGGAAGAACCCCCACCCATCGTGGAGAGGGGTAAGAAAAGGAAACACTTTGACCGAAAGTGACTCTGCCTTTGACCCACAAATAGCTTGTGGCTGGCCCAGCCTGTTCCAGCTGTGCTGAAGGCCAAGAATGGCTTCTGGCAAATGCAGTGACCTCAGTTCCTGACTGCTTTCTGGAAAGGGATGGAGTCACCCAGGCAGCTCTGTCGCTCATCTCTCTTAGAACACCTTCCTCCTCCTCCTTCTCATCTCTACCCAATGTATCCCTATATGCCTCCTTCTGCCTTTTAACTTTATGAATGAATAATACAGTTGCATGGTTTAAAACATATTGTGAAAAGTCTCCCTTTCCAAGTTCTGTTCCTCATACAACTACTGTCATTATTTTCTTATGGACTTTTCCAAAGATGCATTTATATATGCATATATAAGTAAATATTAACATTATATATCCCCCTTTGTTTAACTGCTCAGGATTGAACCCAGGGCCTGAGCATGCTAATGAGAGCTCTACCACTGAATTATATTCCCACCCCTCTCCCTGCTTTTTAAAAATTGAATGCTGGCATATTATGAGTACTGTACATATTATTTGCCTTTTACTGTTTCATTTAATGGCAGGGCTATGGCGGTGCATAAAACACCCTCTCTTTGGTATGGCTGGGTAGAATTCCACTGTACACACTGGGTAACAGACCCCATAGATGGAGCTTTAGTTTTCTCAATTGTTTGCTATTACAAGAAATGCTGTCCAGAATAACTCTGCACCTTTGCAAATATACCTGAGTAATAATTCCTAGAAGTAACATTATAGGGGCATATGGTATGTGCAACTTTAATTCTCAGAGATCTTGCCAAATCACCCTCCATAGGGGATATTCCAATTTACCCTCCCATCAGCAATGCATCCTGGCAACAACTCAACCTGCTAGGGCCAAACTGCTCTCTCTGTCCTCTTTTGGTGCCAGGCCTACTAGGGCCTGCCTCTTTTGGCTTAGTTACCCTCTGCTATGTATGGTACTGCAATAAGATAGATCGCCAAAAAATCAAAGGACAGACAAGTGTTTCCAGAATAGCTGCTACAAATTCAGCACTGTCCTAGGCACTTAAGCTGCAGTTCTGGCTTTGGGAAGCTTAAGACATTTGGAGGCAGAATTATATCACAGAAAAGAGGCAGCTGCATTTTCAATTGGCAGAGCCGCATACTCTATGTGTAGTGCATCTGGTTCCAGAAAGAAGGAATCCCGTGGGTGAGCATGACCAGGAAGCACACAGGGAGGAGGTGGGCATGGAATGCTGCGTGGCAAGGGAGGAGAGGAAGGAGAAGGAGGAGAAGGAGGAAGAGGAAGAGGAGGAGAGAGAGAAGGAGAGCTATGACCAGGGTTAGCTTGAGAGAAAGTCAGAGAGGGCCTTGGGAGCCTTGATCTCTGGAGGGATGGTGAGGGGCTGTGTAGCTGGAATGGGGAGTCTGAATTTGAGTTGGGAAGGGGGGGATATAAGGTGGCCAAGGTGAGAAGCAAGATTGGTCAGGTATGGATGTACCTCAAAGAACAA
This sequence comes from Glaucomys volans, assembly GCA_020662805.1. NCBI lineage: Eukaryota > Metazoa > Chordata > Mammalia > Rodentia > Sciuridae > Glaucomys > Glaucomys volans. Next base: position 82,838 of record JAJEJO010000547.1, read on the forward strand.
CAGTAGCAAGGGAATTGCTGATAGTTGTTTGTTTTAATTATTAGTATAATTATATTTATTTGAAAATGACTTTGTGTATATATAAATTTTTATATATTTTACATATATATGTATAAAAGAAAAAACATATTTTTTTTCCTTTCTTTTTTTGTTTAAAAAAACCACAAGATCTTGCTATGTTGCCCAGGCTGCTCAAATTCCTGGGTGCAGGCAATCCTCCCACCTCAGCCCACAGAGTAGCTGGGATGAAAGGTGTGCATCTGGCTCCCTGTTCATTCTTTTTTTTGGTGGAGGGGTACTGGGGATTGAATTCAGGGGCACTTGACCACTAAGCCATACCCCTAGCACTATTTTGTATTTTATTTAGAGACAGGGTCTTATTGAGTTGCTCAGCACCTCACTTTTGCTGAGGCTGGCTTTGAACTCAACAACCTCCTGCCTCAGCCTCCAGAGCCACTGGGATTGCAGGGGTGAACCACCACACCCTATACACAGGGCTAAGAATCGAACCCAGGGCCTCATACATCCCAGGCAAGCACTCTACCACGGAGCCACAATCCCAGCCCCTCCCCATTCATTCTTTAAGACCTCCTTTAAGGGTCAAACTGGGGTTCCAGTCAGGAGCACCTCTGTTTTTTCCTTGTATGTGTTCGTTCTCCCCTGGGCTGGACCACTTTGTCTTGACTGTCACTCCCTGTGCCTGCCCATCATAGCAGCTTTGAAACAAAGCAGAATTAAAATGGCCCTCTTCTTGATTAGGGTTTCCTCCTCCCTTGTTCTTTTCTGCTAAAACTGGCAGTGTTTCTAAAATATAGGCTCCTCATGAGCGAAAAACCTTATCTGTCTTCCTCACTATGGCATCCCCAAGCTAGAAGAGGAACTGGCACATTCTAAGAAACTAGTAAACATGTGTTGGATGAGTACATGGGACCAGGGCCTCTATTTCAACAGCCAAAACTACTGCTGTACCTGTAACAGAAGTCGTGTTTCTGGAAGGTCTGGCAAGCCAAAGGGAAGATATCCAGAAAGGCCCAGAGTGTAGTGCAGGTATCACAAAGGTAGAGAACAATGTCCTTTAATTCCTGTTGCCAAAAGAAAACACCACATTATTCCCCTCCAACTTACAGAGCTCTGCAGAGGGCATGAGACACAGTTGACAAAGTCAGGATTTCCAACAGGCAGAAACTTGATCAGGGTGAAGGGGAAGAGAACAGTAGAGGCTCCAGGCACACCTGGCTGCTTCATCTCTAGAGTGCAATGTGGGAGAGCCACCTAGCCTCCCTAAGCCTTGGGTCTTGCTACTGCAGTTCCAGGGGGCTTCACTGGGTGATGGCTAGGGTCACTTCTATTTTAAGATAAGACAGTCTCTCTTCTGAATCTGATCACAACACCTCTGGTCCCACAGTGAGAAGGCACATCCTGATGAATTCAAGAATATCAAGCCCAGCTTTCCTCACATTTTGAAGAGAGTATATACGACATGGGATGTTTGCTCATTTGATGACTCTAACAACTACTCTAAGAAGTAACTGGGCAGGATCTTCACTTTGGAGCTAAGGAAACTGAGTCTCAGAGGGGTAAAATGATTAGCTCCCACAGCCCCTGGCACACACCCTTCTGAAACATTTGTTTAATGGCTCTTTCCCCACCAGACTGCAAGCTCCAGGAGTACTGTCTGCAGTTGCCTTGCTCCTGTTCTGTCTCCAGTGTTCAGTGCAGTGCCTGAAACATGTCCCAGGTTCCTTCAATGTCTGCCTTCTGTCTGTCATCCTCATTAGACTCTTAAGTTCTGCCAGAGCAGGTGCTGTGCCCACTTTTGCTTAGTGCTTTACCTCCAGGGCCTGGCCCATGCTGGGGACTCCTCAAAATAAATTCACTGAATAAATGACTGGCTCAAGGAATAAAGCATGAATGAGCCCACTGAGCTGAACTGAGGATTACATCCTTGTCCTTTGAATTCTAGTTCCCTGTTCTTTCCAGTACTCTATGAACGAAGCTCCCAGAGAAAATTGCAAGCCTGCTGAAAACACTCTTTACCTGTGTGATGGGAAGAACCAGCTGCTCACTGGGTCATAGAAGCTGTGAGCAAGGGAAGAAGCCACTGGGACCTCTATCATGGCAATCTTCCCAGGCTTGGGGCAGCTAGGCTCTGGCTAGAAGGACTCAACTGAAAGAAGATGGACTGGAGGACAATCTCACCAAGAGTGGCATGTCACTGGGGGTTAAATGGCTCCTCTCCTCAAGTTTCTGGGGTGTGGTGCTGGCCCCATCCCCTTGCAAACCACACTGCTGGAGGATATTGCTGAAGACCTGTGAAAGGCAAGAAGGAACTCTCCCACATCCTGTTGAATCATTATCTGACACCGGCCACCCCCCCTGCTGCCACTACCTCACAGTCAGGGACAGGTGATCTGAAAACTGCCTTGGAATCTTGGAAATATATCATGTTCCCAGGATACCAACTGAGACAATGACCTTCTCAGAGAGTGGGTTAGAGTAAACTATGTAAGAAGGGGATGATGAAACTAACCTTCTTATAGGATTGTGGAGAAGATTAAAATAACAGATTTTTGGATCCCTTGTAGTTGGATATTTATGGGAATAAAATACAAATAAAATACAAATACAACAGTGAAATAAAATGCAAATCAACAGAGAGGGGAAAACAGAGACCACTGTAAAATCAGGCAAGTATTGAACTGACAATGCTGTCTTTAAGTACACTAGTATGTAACTATTCCAAAGTTTACTGAAAATCGTGGGCATTTCTTGGTGGTGGGATTATGGGGAATGGTAATATTCTTTTATGTATATCTTTAAAAAATTTTTTTTAGTTGTTGATAGACCTTTAATTAATTAATTAATTTATTTATATGTGGTGCTGAGGATCGAACCCAGTGCCTCATACATGCTAGGTAAGTTCTCTACCACTGAGCTACAACTCCAGCCCCATAATATTCTTATTTCTGTTTTTCAATATATCCCATATTTTCTATAAGAACATTATTTTTTCATGAAATGATTCTGTAAAACTTTAAAGCTCTTATTTGAGAAACACAGGTCTCTTAGAGGGATATCCTTAGAGACATATGGCCATTGGCAAACAACACATAATGCCAACTAAGCTCTTTTTGTACAAGTGCCAGACAGCCCTTAGATTTCAGTCCTGTTAAGAGGGGGAAAGGGAGAATTTGAAGAGGTGTGGTTAGGGGCAAGACAAGAAAGTATCTGGGGAGATGGGTCTAGGGAGGGGCGCTAGAAATAAACATTTTTCCCTGGCTCTTCCCAAAAAGTCAAAGAACACCATCAGGTGTGTGTGGGGGGGTGTCTCCTCAATTCACCCCCTCTGGCTAGGGCTGAGTGCTGGTACCTGAAGGATAGTGGGCATGGTTACATCCAGGTCATTATAATATCTTGGCTGCTGAGTAAAGATGTTTCCTGGAAAGAAAAGAAAAAGGTAAGGAGTGGGGAAAGGTGGGAAGGAATGGAGAGGCCGCATTACAAATGGTTGCTAGCATGTTCTGTGACCTTTCTCCCTTTCCCTAAGCCTCTCTGTGACTATGACCTACAATGAGTCCTGGCCTTGGGCTCTGCAACACTGAGCTTTGGCTCAGACTAGTGACTTCCCCAAGGTGGGGAGGGACCTTCATCAGTACAATTTAACCTTTAAGTACCTCTGCCTATTGAATGCTGCTCTGATCAAACCAGCTAACCCTGCAGTCCCCAGGGAGTGATCATACTTAGGCACCATGCCTTGTATGACAGCATGGACTTTGGAAGTGGATAGTCATCCAGGAAAATTAGGAAATATGGTCTCCTTGCTCAAGAAACATGTACATAACAATCCGGTTCTTGCCAGGCCACACCTCTAAAAATGTGAGCAGATTCCAGGGAGAAATTTCTCTGGAAATTCTCTCACCCTTTGCTTTTGAATATGTTACCATCCCAATCCATCCTACTCCAAAGCAAGAGGCCTGGGAAGGACCTGGAGATGGACTTAGTGCACATTTGTGGTTGTTCCTGTAAGATGGAGCTAATCTCCAAGTGTTTACTATTTTCCAACTGCTGCTGCAGTGCTTGCGTAGGTTAGAGCATATGGCAATTGGAACAGAAACCAAGTGTTCCACTGCCCAAATGGTGAAGGAAGGAGAAAGGGAGGAGAATACAGATAGATGGAGACAAGATGGTGAGAAATGCCAATGCCCTTAAGAGGCCAGGGTTCTTCACCTCACTATAAGCCTCACATTTAAGGCTGTGGTCAGATGTTCTGTCGCTGGGCAGGTCTGCCCATGGTTTCCTTATTGATAACCTTGATCCCAGAATATCTAAAAATGAATAAGATCAAAGGCCAGATGGAGCTGGATGAGTAAGCAAGTCACTAGGTAGCTGGAATTTCTGTCAACACTTTCCTGGATGCCACCCTGATCTTTGATTCCAGAATGCTGAGTTTTACCAGCCTGGGCTTGCTCAGCGCTTCCCACCTTCAGATGGGTGCTGATCCCTTGACCTGCAAAGGTGCACCTGGACCATCTGCACCTGCCCTACTCCTCCAGACAGGTAAGGGATGCCTGAGCTATCCTCCCACCAGCCTCTGATCTTTCTTGAAAATGCTCCTGTCCTGATGCTCAAGGTCAGTCTGAACTGCTGACCATGGCATAAAAGATCCTGGTAAGCTCTGGCACCCTGCTGGCATTCTGAGCCACCCTCTCTTCTATGCCCTGCTTTACAGTCCTCCCACCACCATCCTCAACCTCAGACGATGATCTCCAGAGCTAATTCTACCATAAAGCAGGTGTCACCACTCCAGACATTGCCTCCTGACACAACAGGAGACAGGCAACAGGAAAAGTCTCCTCCTGCATCCCTTGGGGCATATAGTGTTCTCCATGCATTCTGACCACCTGGCAAGGGGAAGACACGCTCTCATAAGCCTGCCAGTGCTAAAACCTGAGACACAGTGATGTTTTTCTTTTTCTTTTTTTAACATTTAGTTGTAGATGGACACAATACCTTTATTTTATTTATTTATGTGGTGCTGAGGATCAAACCCAGTGCCTCACGCATGCAAAGCAAGAGCTCTACCACTGAGCTACAACTCCAGCCCCACAATGATGTTTTTCAAACATCAAGATCTCTCAAATTACCCAGCATGCTGGCACACGCCTGTAATCCCAGCAACTCAGGAGGCTGAGATGAGAAATCACAAGTTCAAGGTCAGCCTCAGCAAATCAGTGAGGCTCTGAGTAACTTAGTGAGACCATGTCTCAAAAACTTAAAAATCTTAAAAAGGACTAGAGATGTAGCTTAGTTGTAAGTGTCCCTGGGTTAAATCCCCAGTATCCCCCCACCCCCCCAAAATCACTCAAGATAGATTTCACAATCTATCTTGGGGCATCACAGTCCCTTTCCACTTCTTTAACTGACTCAATGACAGTGAAAACCTCTCCTGCTTTTGATCTCTTAAAGGTAGGGGTCTGAAATGACAGCCTGTGGACTGCCCCTTCTCAGGTGAAAGCAGTTCAGAAACCCAGGGTGAATGGGAGATTGTGCCAAGCAGATCACTGCAATTCACATAAGGGCCAAGACCCAGTTCACTCCTGGTGTGCAAAGCCGCCCCAAGAGAGACTAACTGAAAGGCTCTGTGTTCAAAATTATACTTGCTGATTCATAATGCCAGTTTATTGGAAAAAAAAAAAGTCAGGGTAAGGACTAGGTTTGTGCCCTTAGGATAATCAACAAGTTACTTTTCTCTTGCCTTCTCGTCCTTGTTGATCTTCTTACAAGGAATTGCTTTGCCCAAGAACTTCTGTGGTATAAAAGTGGAGGCTGCCTGTGTGCTTTCTGTTCAAGGGTTGAAAAGAGCTGCCATGTGCATGCATGCATGTGAAAGAAAGAGGGTGAGAGACAGAGAGACTGCAGGGCCCTTAGCATCAACAACCACCACCACCACCACCACACATACACATACACACACAGAGCGAAGGATCTCTGGATGTCTGGTCCTGACCTCTTTTGTATTAAAAACACTCCAGGAGTGAAAGAAGGGGTTCCCCAGCTTAGGGTTCTCAACTTGGGAATCTGAGAACACTTTAAATAAACCTCAAAATGTATAAAATCTGAAAGACTGGGGATCGATCCCAGGCAGCAGGCAGAGCTTTCTTGCTTCACCCTCACCATGACATCTCCTCCTGGATTCACAGCATTTACCCCTACCATGACCTTGCATCTACTTAAAACCCAGGCTCCCCACTTCCTGAAAGTCCTTTTTCTGCAGTCATCATAGTTTTCTCCAGAACGGTTAGAAGACTTTTCTTTCCAGTGACTTCACTGAGCCCTGCTTTAATCTGCTTCCTGGAGGTCCTTTCCTGCTCCAGTAGCCAATCAGCTGATGCACTAGCCTCTTATAAGGCCTCCTGTCTCCATCCTGCCCACCTGTATTCTCCTAGATTAATTTTGTCACCAGATGGCTCCTTGCCCTGCTCCAAGCTCCTGGAGGCTTGATGGCCTCATCACAATAAGAACTCCTGCCGGGCGTGGTGGTGCACACCTGTAATCCCAGCACTTGGGAGGCTGAGACAGGAGGATTGTGAGTTCAAAGCCAGCTTCAGCAACTTAGCGAGGCTCTAAGCAACTCAGTGAGACTCTGTCTCTAAATAAAATATAAAGAAGGGCTGGGGATGTGGCTCAGTGGGGGAGTGCCCCTGGGTTCAATCCCCAGTACCAAAAAAAAAAAAAAAAAGAACTCCTTACCAAGTAATTATGTCATGCCAGGCACTATGCCGCACACACAATTCATACTTCTCTCCTATTTAATCCCCAACAATCGCCCTATGAGGAAGGTATTAGTTTTCCCTTTCTCCAGATGAGAAAACTGAGGCTTCGAGTGGCTCACTGACTTGGTTAAGTGGACAGAACCAGGACTATAGCTGGGATGAGAACTGAGTAGTTCAACTCTGGGGCAGGCCATCTTAGTCACTGCTCTTGCAGTACTGAAGCCTGGCACGGAGCCCTGCCAAATGGGGCTAGCTTCTCCCTCCCAACTCTTGCTGTTGCTCTCCTGGAACACTCCACTCTAACCAGACTAGTAATTGTTTCCCTAACTCATCACGCCTTCTGTTGTTCACTCAATCATCCTCTCAGTCTACAGTAAAATTATAAAGGGTCTTTCCATGAGGGGAAAAAAGATTAACTAACGATCAGTTGAGAAACCAGAGGTGTTCCAATGAAAAGGCTGGATACAAATTTCATATATGTAATGATCAAATATGTCTTCTAAAATAAGAGTCATGCACAGTGACACATGCCTATAACTCAGGAGGCTGAGGCAGGAGGATCACAAAATTGAGGTCAGCCTGGGCACTTTAATGAGACCCTGCCTAAAAATAAAAAAAAAATGGCTGGGGGTGGAGCTCAGTGGTAGAGTACCTTTAGGTTCAATTTCCAGTATAAAACATAGAACACACACACACACACACACACAAATGACTGAAACGTTGGGTGCAGTGGTGTAAGCCTGTAATCCTAGTGGCTCAGGGGGCTGATGAAGGAGGATCACAAGTTTGAGGCCAGCCTCAGCAATTCAGTGAAGCTCTAAGTAACTTCGTGAAACCCTGTTTAAAAAAAATAAAAAGGGTTCTGATGTGGCTCAGAACCCAGGTACCTCTGGGTTCAATCCCCGGTGCCAAAAATAGACTGGAAGGAAAAAAAACAGTTGTCTCTTGTAGTAATTTGGCAATTGTTTTCCTGTTTCTTTATGCTTTATCTCCTTCAAAAATTTTCTAAATTAGGTACTGGGGTTGTGGTTCAGTGGTAGAGTGCTTGCCTAGCATGCGTGAGGCACTGGGTTTGATTCTCAGCACCACATTAAAAAATAAATTAATTAATTAAATAAAGGTACATTTTAAAAAGAAGACTATTCTGTGTCCTACAAGCTTAAGGCAAGGAGGGCTGACAGAGATGCCCAGATAAATATCTCCCTGTGCCAGGCCCAATGCCACAGGCTGAAATTCAAAGAGGAATCCATTGGGGCACTCCCTCTGTAGCATCCCACCAATGCTTCCATATTTCTGATTGAACCTTTCAGCCCACTGCTGCCTGACAGAATCCAACTGTTCAATTTGTTCCTTGTACAACCCAAAAGATAGGAACTCTGTCCCTATCTTCTCTCAGCAAAATTGCAAATTGTGCCGTTTTCAAGGCAGACCCATCATCCCTGAAGCACACAACCGAAAGAACAGGAACTTGAAGGACAGGTCTCCATGGCCACATGTTCCAACGTGGCTACTAATTAGTCATGTGCTCTCAGGCAGTTTAATTTCAGTTTCTTTTGTAAGCAAGGAAGATGGCAGCACTGATCTGAAGGCTGCTGTAAGGATTCAAGGGAGATAACAGATGTGGTGTGCTTGCCATGCCAGCAGCCCAGACCATGTGCAAATGAAGATTAGCTGTCACTGCTATTCTGACTCTCCTTGCCAAAGTAAACTTCCCCAATCCTGTTATTGTTTGACACCTGGCCTACCACTAAGATTCCCAGATCCCTGAGGAACTGTCTAGCACACTTTTTATTTTTTGTCTCTACTGCCCAACCACCACTTAGTCACTTCTTTCAGAGTTACCACTCATATAGCTGTCAACTATTTTCCAGTCCTACCTATCCCTACTGTCCCAAATCCCTTGTGCTATCCAAGCACTAACCTTTGTGATGTTTGGTTTGATGCATGGGGGCCCTCTCTGTGCATCCCCCCAGGCCCTGCATCCTACGCACCTATCATCTTCTGCAGCAACTGTGAGTTGCCTTTTCCAAAGAGCACACAGAGGTCCAGGATCTTTGGAATGTCAAAGAGGAAGTTGATGTAGAGGATTTCTCCAAATGCAGAGGGGGAAAAGAAGTGATCCTAAGAAAAAGGATGAAAGAAAGAATGGAGACTAAATGTTAACACATTGTATAGTAATAGCAAACTCATGAGAAACAAGCTCAGGCTTTTCAGCTGGGGACTGCTAACCAATGATGTTCTGTCCACAGGTGGACATACATGTCTGAGCAGACCCTACACAACAGTCATTCTCCATTTTAACATAAAAAGCAAACACAGCTGGACATGGTAGAGAAAACACCTGTAATCCCAGTGAATGGGGAAGCTAAGACAGGAAGATCACAAGTTCAAGGCTAGCCTTAGTCACTTAGTGAAACCCTGTCTCAAAATAAAAAGTAAAAATGGCTAGGAATATAGCTAAGTGGTAGAGAAGCCATGGGTTCAATCCCCAGTTTTGGGTGTGGGAAAGAAGTCAAAACATACCATAACACAGTCAGAGGGGGATTTGTTTTGAACATTTACTGGTAAACCAGCATATCTTAGATTTCACAAAAATATTCCAGGAAAAAAAAAGGAAGAAAACCAGATCAAACACAAGATGGATAAAAAGTTGGTAATTGTTAAAGCTGGGAGATGGGTAAATAGAATTCATTGTATGTAGAAATTTTACATAAATATAAGTATATATTTGAAAATTTCCATACTGAAAAAGTTTTTTTTTTTTTTTTTTTTGTGTGTGGGGGTTTAAACCCGGGGCCTTTTGCTTTTGGGGTAAGCACTTTCCCACCTGAGCTATATCCCCACCCCCAAAAGTTTTTAAAATAAAGATCTCCCCCAACCCCAGGGCTGAGGATGGAACCCAGGTCCTTGAGCATGCTAGGCAAGTGCTCTCCAATTTGAGCTATGTCCCCAGCCCACTAGTGATTTTTTAAAAGGATATACAAGTTCCTTTAAAAAGTCAGAATCAATGTCTTTGACGCACAAGTAAAGGTAGGCACACGTCACCTGGCTAAGGGCCCTCCGCTCCCATTGATGAAAACACTCGGTGTAATGCAGATGGCTTGGTGAATTAAAGGATAAAGGAGGTGGCACAGATTTCTTCACCAACAGTGGGAATAAAGGCAGAGGGAAGAAAAAGAGGAAACTTGATGCTTCTAAAAGCCTTGCTTCCCAGGGGTGGAGAGTCTGCACAGAGGTGTCGGGTGTTGGAGGTGACCTGTCATGGAATCAGAGGCTTACTTTGGATTCCTTGTGAGTGGACATGCGGAGGAAGGTGAGGAAAACGCTTCGATGTAGGTGCTTCTGCATATCAGCAACCTCAGGGGTGGGGGCCACCCACTCATCAAACTTTCTGGGGACATAATGCAGGTAGGAGTCCAGGCACGTTTGCAGGGTCTCGTCAAAGATAACCTAAGCCAGGTGACAGAGGAGAGGAAGGATTTATTCCTGAGGGGGAAGGGCTCACAGGTGGACTGAGCAGGGGCTCATGGCCCATCAGCTCTTGCCCACTGCAAATACTCCAAACCCAAGGGACCAAGGGGGTATGAATGAGCTGAGGGCTAAACACATGTTTCTAAAAATGACATTTTGGAAGATGTGTAAATATCATTAAGATTGTGATATGAGACAGAGAGATCCAAACCACAATTTGCTGTTAAGGATCCACTGTAAGAAGCAGACAAAAAAGCACCTCCTGGGGGAAGAAAAACAACAGCAACCAACTACGACATGTCATGGGCTTTGTCTTAGCATTAATTTTGATAGAATGTTACCTGGCACCAGAATTTATCGTGAGGCAAGGCCAGGAGCCAGTCGAGGTCATTGGCTACGAAGGTGGCGCGTTCCAGGTACTCCTCCACTAGGGCGGGAATGTTGTCTTTAGGGGGCGGTTTGTATAACACAAAATACCGGTCTGCCTTCTGCTCGGGGTGCTACGGATCCAAAAACCACGTGTTAACGTGGCAGAGGTTAGTCAGTGAGGGCCCATTTGCCAACCCACAGCAATGACAACACTTGGCTGTTCCAACCGGTGACCCTCCAAGGAGCTTTTAAACATAAAGAACCAAGTGTATCTAACAAAGGGGGCATGGTTGTATCCAGAGAACATGAGGCAGTTGTTAAAAACCATGTTTGGGGAGAGTATTTAATGCCATGGGGCCTGGGGAAAGGTCAGGGGAAAAGACAGCAGGACATAAAACCCTTTATTTAATATAATCAGTTTTGGGGTTATTTAAAGTATGTGTTTGTACACTGGTACAGATTTAAAAAACAAAGTTGGGGTGATGAAATCCCAAAGCTAATATGGGTTATCTCTGGGCTGGAGAAGAGGGGATTGTGACTTGAATATATTTTCCAATTTTTAAAAGAATGAACTTGTATTATTTTGTAAATTAATTTTTAATCATCTAAGTAAAACAAGAGTGTCTTTTCTTTCAAAAACTTACAGCATGGGCTTGGGTATAGCTCAGTGATGAAGCATGTGCCTGAGGCCCAGCACCAAAACAAAAAAAAGGGAATGAGACAATGCTACAGAGAAGGTGAATCACACCTGAGACCATACCCCTCATCCTGTGACCTCCTGGAGAGGACCACTCACCATTCGCTGAGTGTCTTGGCAGACCTTTTCTAGGTATTTACATTAAAATACAGCCATATGAAATATTTGTTTGGGTCTGTTTCTTCTTTCTGACACAAACAGCATCATACTGTTCACAGCACTTTTTTATTTTAATAACCAGAAAAAACAAACCTAATTTTTTTTTTTTTTTTAAGAAGAGATTCTAATCAAGTAGCTGCAGGTCTCAGCTTAGAGTCACAAGTTCTCTCCTCCAGGCCTCACTATGCCATGAACAAACCTCACTTTGTTCACCATAAAGAAAAGAAGATAGGCTCAGTTTTCGCCCTGTCGACTTAAGGGTGGCTTTCTCTAGGGGAAATGGTAATAGAAGGAAGGCCAGGCAACACCTCAGCTGTTATCAACCACAGTCCCCCTACTCTGGGGCTGTTGGTCCAGAGGGTATAGAACAAATGAGACTAATGGATCAGTCTCCTCTCGAACACCCAGGCCTTTCTCTTGCCCAGTGCGAGTTTTCAAACTGTGGTGTCTTTGGGATTCCAACTACACATCTATTGAAAAGGAAAGTCTATTGATGGTAACACGTTCAAAACAACTATCTAGAGCCTAAGTTCATCTCCTTGGCTTCCCAAGTTTCCCTCCTCCTGTATCTGTTAGCAGTTTGCCTCTTAGGTCACCTCTCAGGCCAGGCTACTACTTTCCCTAACACACACACACACCCCTCTGTGATTCTACTTTCCCTGCAATCTTGCTAACATTTACTGGGCTCCCACTGGACCAGGTGAGGGCGCATGTGAATAAAAGAATCCAGGTGCTCATAGGGCCTGGGAAAGAAGTACATCTAAGCTACCAAGGGAGCACTGAACACAGGAGGTGACCGCTCAAACCTGAGGACAAGGGATGGATGGAGGAGAAGGGATGGCTTCCCAGGGCAGGCAATATCTGAGCTGTTTTAGATTACAGGAGGAAAAGGATTTTTAGGTGGAAGAAATGCCATTTTTATGGAAGGATAAAAATGGGTCATAAAAAGTGCAGAGATTGCAGTGGGTGTTGGGAGATGAATTTGGAGAATGCTGGGACCATAATAACGAAAGCCACCATTTACTGAGGACCTGCCCTGTGCTGGTTGCTGAGTAGGCATGTCCCACAGCCGGCTTCTTTTTTATCTATGACTAGTCAAAAGGGAGATAATATTCCCCCCATCGTACAGAGGAGGAAACAAAGACCCAGCAAGGTACGGGAACTTTCCCAAGGTCATTGGGTTAAGGAGGCAATCAAGGCAGACTTTGAAACAAAGCTTATGCTGTAGATCTACTAAATGATCTAAGGAACCCATGTGCTATCCCAGTCTAACTGCTTGCCCTTCTGACTTCCCCTCCTCCAGAAAGCCTCTGACACCCACCCCAGCTGGAACTGTTCACCAGAGTTTTCCCCAAGCACCTGCACTCCATGCTCATCTGATTGTGACGCTTGTTGAACTACACCAAGAGTGTTTTCAGATCAGCAGTTGCTGGGACAGGGAGAGAGGATGGCACAGACTAGAGAAGGGCACAAGGAAACTTTTGGGGAAGATGGAAATGTTCGTTGTCTTGATTGTGGTGATGGTTTTGGGGGTATATACCAATGTCAAAACCAATCAAATTGTATAATTTAAATATGTAAAGCTTACTTTCCTTCAATGATACCTCAATAGAGTTACATAAAAGGAAGTGCCTAAAAAAAAAAAGGGGAGGCCTAACTTCTCAACAGTGACTCCCACTAGCTGTAGGTCTTGCCCACCTTAGTTCTCAGTTCCTAGAACAGTGTCTGGTAATGAGTGGCCATTCTATATATTTTCTGGCTGGGCGAAGGAATGAATGGAGGTTACAAAGGACCAGATCCTGCCAAAGTCTTTGAAGATCCTTGAATGTCAAGTTCAAGAGTAGGGACTTTGTTTGTTTGTTTCTTTTTTTTTTCCTGTAGGTAATGAAAGGTCATTGAAGATTTCAGAGCAAGGGAGCAGCAGTTGTATCCTCTCTCCTACCCAAGTTCATCCCACCTTTCAGTGAGCCTGGCTTAAGGTCTGATCTGCTCTGTGAAGCTATATGCCCATCAGACTTTCATGTGTCTTGTAAGAAACTCTTTTGCACCATTCTCCAAATGTTCTTGTATAAGCCTTGTCTTCAGGAGCCCATTCATCCATTCTGACCCCAGACTATCTCTTGTGGGTCTTCAAGTATTTGCTATTTGAATAGTAGCTACTCAATAAAGATCCCTGCTGGGGATCTTCTGGCCCCAACTTGAGACTGAAGAGACAAAATAGGGCAGGTACATATCTCAGGAAAATCCTTCAGGAGTTTCCTGTGCCTGTAGGATAACATTCTTCAGTATGACCAACGAGATCCTTCCTCAACCAGGGAGCCGTCCTCCATTCATCCCTCTTCCCCCTATTCAATGTTGTTCTGTCGTCACCATCATAACTGCAATTTATTGTGTGTTCTAGGTTCCATGTACAGTGCTAAATTCAGATATTTCAATTAATCCTCACAGTCACCCCACAAAGTCAGGCCTATTATTACACATTTTGGATCCTGGCTTAGAGAGATTAAGTAATATATGTGATAAAAGCCAAAATTGTGTGAGATTTATGCAAAGCCTGTGCTCATTAGCTCTGCTACACTGCTGCCACCTCCAGTGACTAGTGGTTGATGTAAGATCAAGGCCCTCTCAACAATCTGGCATTGCAACTCGGGTCCTCTAGCCAGGTTCTTCCTTCTCCCACTGTTTTGTCCAGTTAGTGCTTATTCACCCTCCAATAACCAGTTCTGAATTCCCTTCCACCAGGAAGCCTACCCTGGCTGCATGTGCCCTCCTGCTACCCCTGGGGCCTTTCTATCAGCACCCCCACCACTGGTCTAGAAAAACAGCCCCAGGTTTTCACTCATGTCATGGTCTGGCCTTCCTTCTATCACAACTCTGCCTGAACACACTGTCAAAAAGCTACTGGTAGGGGCTGGGGATATAGCTCAGTTGGTAGAGTGCCTGCCTTGCATGCACAAGGCCCTGGGTTCAATCCCCACCACCGCAAAAAAAAAAAAAAAAAAAAAAAGATGAAAGAAAAAGCTACTGGTTTGTGTCTCTCTTAGGCCATGCACCCCACAAGGGCAGAGACAACATCCTTTCTCTTTATAGCTCTAGCACCTGGCATTAGGTCTGGCTTTCATTTACCGAATGTTTTCTGAGAGCCTACTATGTGCCTAGCACTGAAAAGCCAAGAGTGGAGGGAAGGGAACAAGTCCCTGCTTTCCTGGATCTCTCAACTAACAGTCTAGGTATTCATTCAGTACACAGGAGGGACTGAGGTGGTAAATCAGACCCAACCACTCAAAGAGCCAGTCTCTGCCAACACAGTCCAACAGAATTTTCAGTGATACTGGAACAGGGTATCTGTGTATCTGGCTGGCCTATGCAGTAGGTATTCACCGCATAGGGCTATATCCATTTAAATTTATTAATTAAAAATCCAGTTCCTCAGTCCACATTTGTAGCACTAGCAACACTGCAAGTGTTCAATAGCTATAGGTGGTAATGACTTTCTATTGAGTGGCTTCCATACTGAACAGCACAGTACTATATTTTCTGATAAATATATTCCATATATAACAAGGTCATGGAAAGCCAATGAGAGACTATATAACAGGAAGAATAAGGGCATGGGGTTCTGGGACCAGCCAAGTTGGTCCCATCCTGGTTCTTCCAATTTCCTAGTTCTGTGACCTTGAACTCTCAGCTTCCTCATCTGTAAAATGGGGACAATCAAAATATTAATTCACAGAGCTATGATGTGGTTTGAATGAGATAATCCAGGTGAAGTGTTTAGAATGGTTTGACCCAGAGCAGGTATGCTACAAATGTTAACTACTATTATCAGAGACTGTTTAGGAAGTAATAAGAAGCTATCCAGATGGCAGGAAATAAAACACCAAGTTTTGTTTCCCACGACTTTATGCAAGCCCCTGGAAAATACTTCCTCCCACCTTATTCAAGTAAGCTCATATGCTTGGGAAATCGACAAGTGAGTCCTGGGACTCCAGTCCCTGTGTCTATCTCCTTCTTTAGTAGCCTGGCATCTCTCCTTAGTTTTAATCTCTCTCTGCAGCTGGGAATCAGCAGGTTCACAGCCTCCTTAGTTTTCAGTCTCACAGGCCCTGCTGGAGTCTCTGTACATGGTGTTTCTTATCCCAGGTAAGATAAAAGACGGCCCAACCTCTGAAATCAGGATTCCCACCGAAGTGTGGATAGCAACTTAGATAATTCTGAAAAAGTCCAACCTGACACCTGACCACTCCCACAGGGTCAAATCCCCACACCTGGCTTGGAGCCAGATCCATTTTCTAGCCCCGCTCGGGTTGAGTTAGAACTGCCATCAGACTGATTGGAAATTAAATGCTTTGGGTGGGAGGGAGGCATTGGGGTGGTGACATGGAAACTACTACTCAAATTCAGGCTGCTGCTCAGAAGGAAACTTCTACACTGGGCTTGAAAGGGCCCAGCAGTGTCTTAGCTACTGAATTACTGGCCATGGCCCTCGGGTCATTCTTGCAACAGATAAGAAAGGAATTTACTTTTTGCTTCTGAAATTGCAAGATTGATAATATCAGGCTGAACGGCCTCAAGGCACCGGCTCACCAGCGCTGGTGAAGTCCTTGGTTTTCCTGTCTTCGGGTCCTTGTGGGTGATCTGGAGTTGGTCCAGGGGCAAAGCTGGCATTGTGCTGCGTGACCCTCCTGAAAGGAATAGGGATGGGAAGAAGACAGCAGACACACAGACTTCTCAGGACAAGGCCTGCTCCAGGGCTGATCCCATAGCCAGTCAAAAAACATCAACCCCTGGCCTTACACTGCTTCTATGTTGCTCCTAGGAGGGCCTCCTGATCCAGACAAAGTGGTCTTTTTTCTCCCCAACTGCAGTAGTTCCCAACTATGAAGGAATACACTTCCCAGGGGACTCTTGCCTCTTTGAGATGTACTGGCTAAAAATACCTGGATTATTTTCCTTCCTTCTTTCTAGAGACTGAACTCATGCATGCTAGGCAAGCACTACTACCACCTACCTACCACCAGTTCCCTAGATTATCTTTATTACAGCTCCAGCTCCGCTCAGTAGCCTATAACCTCCATGAAGACACTGCATGGGACTCTCTTTCTCTTGCTACCTTTCCTGCGACCAGCACAGGCTTGGAACAGATGCAATCTCATCGAATGTTTGATGAATTACTGACTATGAGGATACTCTTCTTATAACTCTCACTGGATTGTAAGTCTTTTAAGGGTTAAGATCTTAGTTCTTAAAAAAAAAAAAAAAAAGATCTTAGTTCTTTTAAGGACCATGAGCCTTCCCTTGCTTGTAGAGGGTGTTAAGATTTTACTTCTCTAGGCTCAGGGAAAAGCATGATGAACAGAAGGATAAGAGAGGAAGGAAAAATTTAGAGAAAGCTGCCAGCACAAGCTCTTCTTCACAAAGGCTCAAAATGGCCTCAAAGCCAGGAACCTGGAGCTGAGAGTGTGGCTCAGTGGCAGGACATGTGCTGAGCATACATAAGGCCCTGGGTTCAACCCCCAGCACCAAACAAAACAAAAATCCATGGAGTGGCAGATCCCAGATCTCTTGTCTTTCCATCCAATGTTCTTTTCACAATATGCTTAGCCTCACCCACGTGAGGGGCATACTTGTTGGCTAAATCATGGAATGGAAGTAGATAAGGTCCCTCAAAGACATGTGATTAAAAGCCCAGCCTGGCCTCAAAAATGACACAGAGTTGGGTGTGGTGGTGCACACCTGTAATCTCAGCAGCTCAGGAGGCTGAGACAGGAGGATCTCAAGTTTGAGGGCAGCCTCAGCAATTTAGGGAGACTCTAAGCAACTCAGTGAGACCCTGTCTCAAAATAAATAAAAATGGGCTGGCAGTCCTCGGCCGTTCAGGGTACCTGAGGGACACGCGGCCGCCCGTGGCTGGTGCTGCAGCCCCACAGAGCCTGGTGCCCAGGTCTGAGATATTTCACTCAAAGGAAGAAATAGCCCTTCTCCTAAGATGGAATCTGTGATTTGGGAATGTGGTTGATCAACCTGATATGTTGGCCAAATGTGCCCCACGTAATAAAACGAAAAGAAGAGACAAGATGATGTCATTTGCCTGTATTGTGAAACCAAAAACAAATGCCTTTTGTGAAACCCGGCTAACAAACCTCTGATGGTACAAAGAGTATTTAACTTTTGAAGACCTTAACAGTAAGATATAGAAGAAGTACTTTCAAGCCGAGACCTGCAGGTGTACAGATCTAAAATACATACTGATCATCTGAATCTCATTCAGATCCGGGAAGAATGGCTATTAGTTGGATGGTCTTCTCTCTGGCTCTGGACTATGTTTGTGGGGCATATAGGTGGGCAGCTTGTTTTCTTGTGAACCCATTACATTGAGGATGCGCCTGGATTTGTCTTATAATACTACCTTCATGCCTAATATTCTGAATCATTATGACCAACAGACAGCAGCTTTAGCAATGGAGCCATTCCACCCCATGGTGAATCTGGATTGTTTGTGGGATTTCTGGCCATTTCTTTGTGCACTCTATGCTCCCATCTGTATGGAATATGGACGTGTCACACTTCCCTGTCGTAGGCTGTGTCAGCAGGCCTATAGTGAATGTTCGAAGCTCATGGAGATGTTTAGTGTTCCTTGGTCTGAAGATATGGAATGCAGTAGGTTTCTAGATTGTGATGAGCCATATCCTCGACTTGTGGATCTGAATTTGTTGGAGATCCAACTGAAGGAGCCCCAGTGGCAGTGCAGAGAGATTATGGTTTTTGGTGTCTCCGAAAGTTGAAAATTGATCCTGATCTTGGTTATTTATTTATTTATTTATTTATTTATTTATTTTTTGGTACTGGGGATTGAACCCAGAGGCACTCCACCACTGAGCCACATCCCCAGCCCTATTTTGTATTTTATTTAGAGACAGGGTCTCACTGAGTTGCTCAGGGCCTTGCTAAGTTGCTGAGGCTGGCTTTGAACTCGCGATCCTCCTGCCTCAGCCTCCCAAGTGCTGGGATTACAGGTGTGCCCCCCTAGATTATAATCTATAGGTTAAGGCCCCCTAGATTATATCCCCGTGCCAAAATAAATAAATAAATAAATAAATAAATAAATAAATGCACAAAGACAGATCAAGGCTTAGAGGATTATAGGAGGAAATCATCCCTTCTTGAGCCTTCAGACAAACTGGGCGGGTGTGGTCGGCCATGTTTGAACAGTTGTTCAAAAGTATCTCAGATGTTAGGCCACACCCTGGTAATAATGAAGACTCATAAGAATAGCAATATGCTTTTTAGATGCCGAGTGCTCTTCTAAGTGCTTTCCTTTGCCCATATTACCTTGTTTTACATTTATTAACATTTGCTACTCGAAGGATGGTTCTATTATATTCGTATATACATATATATGAATATGCATACACACACACATATATATAACATATATGTGGTTTGGTATTGGGGGGTTGAACCCAGGTATATTTTATCACTGGGATACATTTTAGTCCTTTTTATTTTTATTTTGAGACACTAAGTTGCTGAGGCTGGCTTTGAACTTGTGATCCTCCTGCCTTAGCAACCCAAGTCACTGGGATTGCTAGGATTATAGGCACATGCCACCAGGCCTGGTAGCCACTATGACCTTCAGAGATTTTATGCCCTGAGTATACTCTGTGAACTGTATGGGTTCTATTATCATCCTCATTTTATCAGTGAAGAAATAAAGGCTCAGAGAAGATACTTACTCAAGATCTCACAGTTAGAAGGTGGTGAAGCGGGATAGTTCTTAACCATTTGCTATATTATGTTGTGTAGTGTCTAGTGGAACTAGTGGAACTTAGGGATGGGGACGGGGCCAGGAAAGCATTTCCAGAGGAAAGGCTAAAGAATCAGGAGAGGGAATACAGGTGTAGCTCAGTGGTAAAGCACTTGTGTAGCATGAGTAAGTAAGGTTTGATCCCTAGCCCTATCATTGCGGAAAGGAGAGGAGAGGAGAGGAGAGGAGAGGAGAGGAGAGGAGAGGAGAGGAAAGGAAAGGAAAGGAAAAGAAAAGTAGTCTCATTAATGGAGACTGGCCAGGGAAAAGTGTGCAGAGAAAACAGCACAACAGGGGGAAGGAGATGGAAGCAGATAGGTACACAGGAATCTTGGTTCTAGTCTGGTTTTTTGTTTATTTGTTTTAAGAGACAAGGTCTTACTGTATTTCCCAGGTTGGCCACAAACTCCTGGGCTCCAGTGATCTTCCTGACTTAGCCTACTGAATGAGCAGCACACCACTGTATCTAGCTACATATGTTACTTCTAATCAAGTTACTAGCTTACTAACCTCTCAAAACAACCCCACTAAGGATGACAATTATATGCTCAGATGTACAAAGAGAGTCCTGATTTATACAAGACAAATATATGAGAGGCCAAGTTGAATCTGATGCCAATTTTTTTGCCTTGACATTAGGGTTTCTGCACCCAACATGCCAAAATATATCCTTTTTTCCTAACCCCCAGTGATGCTGAGAGGACTCTTAGACACTAGCGGGATCCAGGTGCAGTGGTGCACAGCTATAATCCGAGCCACTTGGGCAGTTGAGGCAGGAGGATAGGAAGTTCGAAACCTGCTTGGGAAACTTAGCAAGATCCTGAGTCAAGATAAAAATAAAAAAGGGGATGGGGATGTAGCTCAAAGGTAGAGCACTTGCCTAGTATGTGTGAAACCTTGGGTTCAATCCTCAATACTGCAAAAAAAAAAAAAAAAAAAAAAAAAAGAAAAAGAAAAAGAAAAGAAAAGAAAAGAAAACGAAACACTAGTGGTTTCACACCAGTACATAAGTCTAAATGATTCACAAGCCTAGTTATTTCTAGGCTCATCCACCAGAGAGGGCAGTGGGAGTGTTAGGGGTGGAGGCCAAATGTGGGGAGAGTCAGAATGAGGAGACAGCTCTCCACCCTTTAAATTCTAGGTCCCAGAGTCCAGGCCTAGACAGGCAGAGATAGCAGCTGCTTTCAGAAGAAATTCACTCCTACAAACCAGTGTCTGCCAAGAGCAATTTAGGTAGCTGAAAAAGAGCTCTATAGTCCTAGAGCCTCGGTCAAATCCTGGCTCCATGTGTTCCCACACATGTTGTGACTTCCAAGACAGTTCTTTACCTTCTCTAACCCTTGATTTTCTCATCTATAATGCTGGAATTGTAATAGGACCTGATCTTTTAGGGTTGCTGTGAGGAATGATCAATGCTAAGTGTTCAATACAATCCCTGGCACATAATAAGCACTCCATAAAGTTTAGTTATTATTCAAGTCCAAACCACAGACAGAGCACTTTGGGCTTCCTCATTTATTCAGTAAACACTGACTGAAGATGTCCAGGGTCCTGGGCTTGTAAATTACTATGACTCAATGTTGGAGCTATAACAGGAAACCATCAAAACTGGAGCTCAAAAGAAAAAGGAAGTCCCAGAGAAGTCATCTATAACCTGGATGTTGAAGGCCAGAAAGGAAAGCTGGGCATTCCAGAGAACAAAAATGAGCAAGGGCTGGGATTGTGGCTCAATGGTAAAGTGCTTGCCTAGCATGTGTGAGGCACTGGGTTCGATCCTCAGCACCACATAAAAAATAAAGAAAGAAAATAAAGTCATAAAAAATCCTTTAAAAAATGAACAAAAACTCAGAGCCATAAAAAGTATGACTTTGAAGGAAGAGGGAGGCATCTGTTGCTGAAAACACAAGGTCAAGGAGAGAATGACAGAAGCAAGGAAAGAACAAATAGGGAATACAGAGTCAGTTTAAAAAGTCTCAAATGTCATGCTAAAATTTTGCCCCTTATCTGAAGGCAGTAGGAGTCATTTAAGTAGAGAAGAGACATAAAAAGAGATAATGATAACCTGCTGGCAGGAAAGACCTATGAACCACTGGAGAGCAAATATACTAATGTGTTATTCATCTCACCCATTCAGAGACTTTTTCAGTATCTACTGTGGGGTAGGCACCAACACCCAGAGAATACTAAGGTGTGCAAATAACAAACCTGATTCTGTCCTTCAAAGATCTTACAGTCTTTATGGGAATGATAGATACAAATCCAATAGCCATCCAAATAAAAACCAATAACATACTGTATAGAGAAGGCTCAAGAACTACTTAATATTGGGTTGGGGTTGTAGCTCAGTGGTAGAGCACTTAGCATGTGTAAGGCACTGGGTTCAATTCTCATAAAAATAAATAAATAAATAAAATAAAGGTTTTGTGTCCATCAACAACTAAAAAAAAATTTTAGAAAGAAGCATTTAATATAGAAAAATGACTTGAGGCTAGAAGGATGTTAAAAAAGATTTGAGTTTTCATCTACAGTATGGGTAGAAATTAATTAAGCAAAGATTAGACTTTAAGTTCCAAAAGGACAAGCGACAATGATCATGACTGTATCTGTGCCCATCACTGCATCCCCTATGTAGGCGGGGCAGCAGAAGCCAAAAAAGTTAGGAAAGGGCTTTCTTCAGGAAGGAAGCTGTGGATTCCAATATGGAATTCAGACATCCTCAGGGATATTGTTGCCTCAATTTCTCTATCATCACTCTTCTAGTCTCAATTTAACATTAATCTTCTCAGAAACCTTCCTAGATCGCTCATCTCAAGTAGTCAGTCTCCCAGTTACTGCTATATCTTTTATTATATTGTATATTCACTCCTCATTGGCTGTCTCTTCCCATTAGACTGCAAGCTTCTTGAGGGCAGAAGTCCTGTCTGTCTTGCTGTTTGTAACCCTTGTGCCCAGTCTTTGCCTGGTACTTAGGAGGCGCTCAACAAATATTCACCATACGAATGAATGAACCCCAAAGAAACTAAAGCCCCGGAAGCAGGGCATGGGGACTACGGTTCATCCAAGGTCATTCTGGGGCCAAGTTTCGAATCCCGGGCTCCGGGTTCTGGCTGACTAGCCTCAGTGGGCGGCTCACAGTCCCTGGGGCGGTTGAAGTCCGGCCCGTGGTGGAGGCCTGAAACCGGGGCTGCCAAAGCCGCCGAGACAGGGTCGCGGCTCCCCCCGAGCCCCAGTCCCGGCATCCAATAGGGCCCAGCCACGCACTCACCTCGGCGGCTCCACCACCGGCGTCTTGCCGCCGCCGCAGCGGATCACGGTGACAGCCCCCGGGGCTCCCGCACTTCCGGGGTCAAATGGCTATTCCGCAGGCGCAGACAGGAAGCCCCGGCCTGGCCCCGCCCCCAGCACGAACTGTCGCGGGGAGGCGGGGTCCATGGCCTCCTCCTCATACTTGAAACTCCGCCCCTTCGAGGAGCCGGCCTAGCGGAAACCACGCCCTCTGCTCCCTCCCTGTCAGTCGAGGCGAGGTTACGTGAGTTCATCTCTTGGAAAATCCAAGTACGGTATCCCGAAGAGCTTCTCAGAACCCCGGTCTTCCACCTCCTCCATCACCGTTTTACAAACTTAATGCAGACGAGAAATCATAAGTCAAAAGCATGAACATGCTGTTCAGCGAAAAATGGCAGACCATAAGTACAGACTGCGATTTCATTTATAGGAAGTTCTAGAATATGTACAGCTAATGAGTGGTGTTGGGGTTATGGTGGTTACTTCAGATGGTTACCTCAGAGAGCCCACAAGCGAGGCGGGAATGTCCCCTATCCTCATCTTGGTGTTGGTTACATAGATGGGTTAGAAAATTCATCAAATTGTACACTTAAAGATTTGTACACTTTTCGGTATGCATGCAATACAAAATAGTTTTGCTGTTGTTTTGTTTTAAATCAGAAAAGCAGCTTAAGAGCCAGATACAATTTTTCCATAGAACGTCTCAGGTATATGTAGGGTTAATGGTTCCCAAGCCTGGGTATGGGTCAGAATTGTCACAGAAAGCTAGTTAAAAAACTCATCCTTGGCTTTATCTCAGTGCCTTGTAAACAGTAATGGTTCAACAACAACCATCATCATTATCATTAGGATGTGATGGAAGCTCCTAATGGAGCACATAACCCAGCCCTAGGGAGTGTGAAATATTACCCAATACTCTCCTAGTGTCAGCCTCTACTGTCTCTCCCAGGACTCCAAGAAATGCTTAGTCCAGTGCCTTTCCTCAAGGAGTTTACACTGTAGAAGGAACAAGAAAACCAACAGCTATAAGGCAATGTGACAAATGAAGAGCACTAAGGAAGCAGAGGATATGGGCTGTAAAAAAAAGGGGAGATTAGCCAGGCGTGTGGTGCAGCCTGTAATCCAAGCGACTTGGGAGGCTGAGTCAGGAGGATCGAGAGTTCAAAGCCAGCCTCAGCAACTTAGCAAGGCCCTTAGCAACTCAGTGAGACCCTGTCTCTAAATAAAATACAAAATAGGGCTGGGGATGTGGCTCAGTGGTGGAGTGCCCCTGGGTTCAATCCCTGGTTCCAAAAAAAAATTTTTTTTAAAATAAAAAAAATTTTAAAAAAAGGGGAGATTGCTGATTAGTTATATATTGCTTCAAGTCAAATTACCGCAGCCTTTGCAGCTTAGAACAACACATACTTATTGGCTCACATTTTCTGTGGGTCAGGAATCTGAATATGGCTTAGTTGGTTCCTCTTCATCCAGGTCCCCCATACAGCTGCAACCGGGGTGTCAGCCAGGACTATAATCTTATCTGGAGGCTCAATTAAATATGGATCTGAGCCAAAGATGGTGGCATACAGCTGTAATCCCAGTGACTCAGGAGGCCAAGGCAGGAGGATAGCAAGTTCAAGGCCAGCCTCAGCAACTTAATGAGGCTTTCAGCAATTTAGTGAGATCCTGTCTCAAAAAATAAAATAAATAAATAAATAAAAAGGGCTGAGGATGTGGCTCAGTGGCTAAGCGTCCCAGGGTTCAATCCCTAGTACCACAAAATAAAAAAGGACCTGCCTGTAATCTCAGTGCCATAGGAGGCGGAGGCAGGAGAATTACAAGTTCAAGGCCAGCCTGGGCAACTTAACAAGACTCAGTGTCAAAATAAAAAAAAAAGGGGGGGGCTGGGGGTGTACTTCAGTGGTAAAGTGCCCCAAGTTCAATCCCCAGTAACACACCCACACCCCCCCCCCACACACACACACGCACACACACACAAACTCTGCCTCTGAGTTCACATGGTTAGGTTGGGAATATAGCGCCCAGTGGTAAAGTACCTGCTTAGTGTCCGTGAGGCCCTCGGTTTGATCTCCAGCATTACACACATACACAAAGACAGGCCATGTTCACCTGGCCATAGGCCAAATTCAGTTCTTTGATGGTTTTTAGACTGAGGGTCTGAATTCCTAGCTAGATTTTGGTTAAAGGCTGCCCTTAGTTTCTGGTCATGTGACTTCTCCGTATGGTAAATTGTTTCATCAAAGCTTTTAATCTGAGAGGATAGTAGGAAATATTTGCTAGCAAGACAGAAGTCACAATCTTACCTATTCATGAAAGTAGTGTCACCTTTGCCATGTTATATTGATTAGAAGCAAGTCACAGACCCTGCCCACAGGGCATAAATACCAGGAGGTGGGGATCAGTAGGGGCCATCTTAGAGTTTTCTGCCATTTCAGGGACACAGGACATTACATACCCAGGTCTACAGCAGAGGAAGTAGAGGTGCAGAGAGGTAAAGGCAACTGTGATAGTAATGATCACATTTGTCATACCCTTACTTCATCCCAGGCAATGGACTAGGCATTTCACATATGTTATTTCTTTGACTCTTTATAGGACTTGTAAAAGGTAGAAACTATTATCATCCCCATTCTGTAGAGAGGTTTAAAGACTTGATCAGAATCACACAGCTACTAAGTACATAGAACAGGAATATAACACATCCTTGTACATTTCCAAAGGTCCCTCATAACCTCCCTACCAAAAGCCTTCCCAGTCTCCATGAGGCAAGTTCGAGGGTCTGGAGTCCAGGAAGTACTCTGAGGTCAAGTGCCATAAGATGTGTCAGGACAGTGTATTCCAGTTTTTTCTTCCCTTTTTTCTTTCTTTTTCTTTCTTTCTTTCTTCTTTAGGAAACCTGATCTCCTATTGACATGAAGGGGACAGAAAACTCTCTTGTTTTGTTTTTCTTTATCACCACATACACTGGTCTCCCAGAAAACACAATCCATATCTTGGTGATCAGTTGGAAGGAAATCATATATAGCAGCCTTTGGTACTAAGAAAACTTAAAATAGGACTTCTGGAAAAATACGTATGTACTATTTCCATTTTTTTCCTATGGGTAAAAAGATATTCATGTCACTGAAGTTTTGGAGCTAAATAACATGACTATAAAAAGACAAAAATATATCCAATGAAACAGTAACTTTGCCAACATAGCTTAGTTCCTTTATCTTTAAAAGGGGTAATTATTACTTACCTCATCATCATTAAAAAGCTTTAATGAGGTAATGTGGACAATGCCAAGCACATAGTAGGTGCCCAAAAATTTTTGGTGGGAAAGAAGGAAGGGCTGGAGGGAGAAGGGAAGGAAGGAATGGGACAAAGGAAGGAGGAAAGAAAGAAAAGAGGAAGAGAGGAAACTATCAGAGTGTTAATCCTTACATTTCTTTTTTTCTTTCTCTCTTTACTGTCTTTTTTTTTTTTTTTTGAGGGGGCAGGGGATTGAATGCAGGGCCATGCATATGCCAGGTAAGCCCTCCAGCACTGGGTCCAACCCTTACATTTTTTTGCATCTTTCCCTTTTGCCTGAAGAGATTAATAAGGAATGTGAACTTACAAAGGAGGCATCCTTTCTGAACTAACATGAAATTAAATTAAAAAGCCAATTTAACAGGAGAAGGCTCAAACCATGCATAAAGTTACATGCAAATTATTCAGGCCGAGCAATTTCTTGGCCTGAATTTTCCTCCAGATGAAAAGAAAAACAACAACAAGTAACTTACTCTAAAAGCAAATATTTGGGTTGGCAAAGGAGGGGAGCATCCATAGTGCTTATAGGCAACCAAGTTTAGAAGGAACTAGGAAGAAAACCATCAGTAATTGGAACTAGAAAATCAGTATAGAAATATGTGGACCTGAGTCCTTCCTGGTCTTGGCACTCTGAGTCACTTCAAATGGAATACTGTTGCTTTCCTCTGCTTTTCAATCCTCTAGCAAGTGTATGTTTATGGAGCCCTGTTGTTGAAGTTAGCTGTTGTATGGCCTGTCCAGTGGTTAATTTCTTCTGTTTTCCCACCAATCGCACTTGATTACTCCTTAGGGAACCATCCATCCCTCCCACTTCAGTCCACATGGAGTGGGGTTGGCTCCTTAACCAGTCTTATCATTTGGATCTGGAATGTCTCCAAAGGCTCAAGCGTTAAAGACTTGGTCCCCCTTGGTGGCACTAGTGGGAGATAGTGGAATCTTTAGTAGGAGTTTTTAGGTCATTGGAGCATGCCCTTAAAGGGAAGTGTGGGACCCTAGTCTCTACCTCTTCTTTTGGTTCCCAACTATGATATGCCACTACAGGTTCAAAGCAATGAGGCCAATTGCTCATGGACTGAAGTCTCCTAAAGTATGAGCCCAAATAGATTTTAAAAAAGAAAAATAAGTTCTCTTAGGTATTTGTTATAGTAACAGAAAGCTGACTAACACATCTAGAATTTAGGGATTTGAGTTATGTTAGTTATCTAGTTCTGTGCAACAAATCATCCCCAAATGCAGTGGCTTAAAACAGTAATAATAATTTGTTATCTTATGTGGTGTCTTGGGGTTGGAATTCCAGGGTAGCTCGTTTGGATGGTTCTGGCTCTGAGTCCTTCAGGAGGAAGCAATCAGATATCGGCTGTGACTGCAGTTATCTGAAGGCTTGAGTAGAGCTGAAGGATGTACTTCCAAGGTGGATCACTCAATCATGTTGCTGACAAGTTGGTACTGTCTGTTGGCAAGAGGCTTCAGCTCCTTTCCACGGGGCTACTCGAATGTCCCTGGCATCCCTCAAAGGGAACAAGCCAAGGGATCAAAATAAAAGCAGCAATCCCTTTATGACCTCGCTGTGGAAGTCACACACCATTACTTCAACCATATTTTTATTGGTCACATAGACCAGCCTTGGTTCAGTGATGGAAGGGACTATACAAGAGCATGAATATCCAAAGGCAAGATCATTGGATGTTGGGTGTGGTGGTGCATACCTGTAATCCCAGTGGTTTGGGATTCTGAGACGGGGGAATTACAAGTTCAAAGCCAGCCTCAGCAATTTAGTGAGACCCTGTCTCAAAATTAAAAAATGAAAAGGCTGAAGATATGGCTCAGCAGTTAAATGCCCCTGGGTTCATCGCTGGCACCAAAACTACAACAAAACAAAACAAAACCAAAAAAAAAAAAACTACTGGGAACCATCTTAGAAGTGGGCTACCCCATGATCTAACATTTTTCTGACCAATTAGCATATTCCAAGTCTTTGACCACAGTGATTGGCTCAAGAATGGATAAATCCAAATTTATTTACTGATACCCAATTCTAGGATCTTTATTTGGGAGTCAAAGTTAAATAGAAACTCTGATGCAGCAATACGAATGAATTAAACCTGGAGTCACCAAAGGCCACAACCTGGAATCAAAAAATGAAGCCAACATAAAGGATAGCAGAACTGAGAAAAATAACAAGAAGCTGGGAAGGGACAGGGGTTGTGAGGCAGGGCAAAGAGGAATGAAAGAGAGAGATGACATACTTGAGACCTGGGTCCAGGTGGACCTGAAATCAGATACTAGACTTTTCTCATTTCTATTTTGCTTATGCTACTTTGAGTTGGGCTTCCTTCCCAATACCTGTTCTTTCCCAATACCAGTTCTAGATGCTCAGTCTTTCTTGTGTCTAATTGATTAGCATTTTCTGAAGATTATGACTGGTACCCAGTGGTACAGAAGGGATGAAGCTGCATGTTGTTCAAGCCCATGATCACAAAGAGTTGTTGGCATCACAAGTCGCTATATAGGAATGGAAAGATGTTAGTTTGTGGATTGAACTGTTTATGAATTGGTGAATTGGTGCCCACCAATTGTTATTCTTTAACTAGTCGTGGGTGTTAGTTCCAGGTGTGTACAATGTTATTGAGCAAAGTTGGCTAGTTTGCTTGCTTTCTTGAGTCTCCGTTTCCTTGTCTGCCTAATAGGGGTAGTAGTTATTTGTTAACCTGCCATGTTCACTGCACCAAAGTTCACTGAGCACCCTACTATGAGCCAAGTACTATCAAAAAAGCAATAAAACATTTTAGTTCTAGCCTTTGAGGTTTTCACAGTCTCATCAGAAAAAAATGAATAAAACATGAATTACAACACAGGTTTGAGAAGTAGTATGACAGATGTTTTGGTGTTTTGAGGTCAGAAGGGAAAAGGCATCTCACATGGAGGGATATGCATGGACTTTCTGGAGGGGGTATTATTTAATCTGAGTTTTCAGGGAATCCAGGAACTAACAGGTTGGAAGAGCAGAACAGGCAAGGAACAGAACCTGGGAAAAGATCTAGAGGTGTAAAACAAGCTGGACCATTCAGGAAGTTGCATAATGGGTATAGTTTGAATCCCAGGGAATGAGGATATCTTAAAGAGAGAACAGATCATGATAGGTCTTGTGGACTGTGCTAAAGACTTGATAGTGGGCAAGGCCCCAGAGGTTTTGAATAAGCCAAAGAAATTTCAGGAAGGTATTTTAGAAAGACAACACCAGTAGCCAAGGTTGATAACAAGAATGGAGCTAGGTCCATATGGAATTACCTGTTGCTGCTCAGGTACCCTAAAACTTAGAGGCTCACAAAGATTTATTATTTTTCACAGTTCTGTGAATTGACTGGACTCAACTGAGCAATTCTGTTCCAGGTGGTATCAGCTATGCTTATCATTTGGTTACATTCTACTGGGTACCCAATGGAGGCTCAGTAGAACATGATACCTTCATGCATGTGTCTGGAATCTCAGCAGGAGGGGTGGCTAGAAGAGACGGAAGCTCAGTAGGTCTCTCACCACATGGCTCCTCATCATTCAGTAGTCTACTGCAGTGACTCTCAAGCATGGCCGATTTTCTTCTACAGGAGCACATGGCAATGCCTAGAGACATTTTTGGTTGTTAAAACAGGAGCAACTAGTAGGTAAAGGCCAAGAATGCTGTTAAACATCCTATAATGCAATGACAGCTCCCACTCCAAATAATTATCTGGCCCAAAATCTCAATAGTGCTGAGACTGAGAAACTGTGATCAAGCCTAAGTTTTTACATGGTGGCTTGGACCCCAGGAGGGTAAGACTGGAAGCTGCCAGATTTCTTAGGCGTCGGCACTGGAACTCACACATCACTTCTTCCACATTCTGTTGGTCAAAGCAAGTAACCAAGGCCAGCTCTGATTCATTGGGAGGGGCATTATTCCTCTTCCCCCATTCATGCACAGTCACCAATCTGCTTTCTGTCTCTATAGATTTTTGATGGTCATTTTTACAGGCAATGTACCAAAGCCAGGGAGACTACTGAATGAGAGAGATTCATGAAAGAGGTGAGAGTGTTTGGAGATCAGGCAAAAAAGTATCCTCATGGGAAAATGAAATAATGGCAGTTGAAATCTCTTTGCAAAATGTTACATAAATATACTAGTTTCATAATCCACACTGTCCCTAGCCAGCAACTGCTGTCCCCAGCAGTTTTCCATTAAGCCAGGCTTTCTTTCAATAGGCCTCTGCTCTGAGTCTGCCCAATCCCCCTGTCCTCTGTCGAGTTCATCAAAGCTTCTGCTGACTCCAGAAGAATCTAGAGAATGATCATTGCAGTGAAAGTCTCAAATCATCCCCCAGGGCCTCTAATAAAAAAACATCTGCTTGTCATTCTCCCTCACCCCTCTGGGTTTTAGTGAGAAAACTGTGTTAAATGATGATAATGATAAACAATTTAAAAACCAGTCCTCCTTGCTTCTTAGGAGGGAGGTTTAATTTGAAGGCAGCTGATTATCCTCTCATTATAATTTACAAATAGTAGTTGTCTTGCCTCCTGTCGCTGGTCTGTGAACAACAGAAAGATGAAAAAATGTCCCCAAGTTAACACATTTGAGAAATTAGAAGGCAAAGGATCCCCAAGTCAAAGAAGAATCTTATTGAACATGTAATGCAAACCTCTTACTTTATGGATGAGAAAATTGAGGCCCAGAGAGGAGATAGGACTTGCCCAAAGTCACTCAGCAGCTGGGGGGTAGTAGAATGGGCTCTGAAACTGAAGTCTCCCTGCTGGATCTGGCCTTAAGCCACACCTAGGGAGATGAAAGGGTAGTCCCATCTACCCCACACAGCCTGGAGACTCAGACCACCCATCAGAGTGGCAATTGGTGTGTCCTGGTCTCTCCATAATCATTGGTGTGGGACGAAAGACCCACAGAACCAAGAGGTGGGAACAGTTCCTCAAGGGGAAGGACATGATTTAAATAGCAGAGGGGGCTGAGACAGGGATATCATTGCTTCACACCAAGATTAAATATATTTTATTTGGTAGCATTTTGTTATTTTCACATAGAATCTGAGAGAAAGGACTTCCAAGACACCTCCAACAACTCTGGGTATGGTTTTTTTTTTGGATCCGGGGATTGAACTCAGGGGCACTCCACCACTGAGCCACACCCCCAGCCCTATTGTGTATTTTATTTATTTAGAGACAGGGTCTCACTGAGTTGCTTAGCACCTTGCCCTTGCTGAGGCTGGCTTTGAACTCATGATCCTCCTGCCTCAGCCTCCTGAGTCACTGGGATTACAGGCGTGTGCCACCATGCCAGGCTCTGGGTATGTTTTTTGCCATTAAACCATGGGGTTTAAATTCAGTGGAATGTTGACAGACAGATCTTTAGAAAGATTCCCTTGGGAGAATATGTTACTGGAAGATAGGCCTTGACCATTATGGAAAGAGGGAAACCTACTTTCTCTTCTTCCTGCTGCCTACTCTGTGGGCTCACATAGTCTGCAGAGCACTTCAGAATGCAATTGCTCTGATTCTCAAATTCCTTAAGAACAATGGCTTCCTCACACTTCCTCACACTTCCTCACACTTCAGCCAAGCTTCCTCTGCCCTCCTTGCAAGGTCAAGCCTCCTCTTCATCTCATCTTTCCCCAGGTTATAATCATTCCCTCCATATACACAGTCTTAGTTAGCTTCCTGCACTTTCCTTCTTTTTGCGGTGCTGGGGATTGAACCCAGGGCCTTGTGCTTGCGAGGCAGTCACTCTACCAACTGAGCTATATTTCCAACCCTGCACTTCCCTTGTGTAGCACTGGTCACAGCTTATTATTTTTGCATTGATTACATGATTATTTAATCAATGCCTCCCTCATCAGGCTGTTACGACAAGTTAAGGACCTCATCTATTTTATCAACCTGATCCCCAATGATTAGCTTGGTACTTGTCACCTAATACTTTGCAGTTTATATGGATGTGGCTCAATGATAGAGCACTTGCCTAGTATGCTCAAGGCCCTAGTTTTTTTGTATAACAAAATCTATCTATCCATCTATCTATCTTTATTAAAAGAATGAATAATTGAATCAAAGTGCAAGAATAATCTAGACCAATTCTTCCAATTCCAATTAAAGACACTATAGTCCAGAGATAGGCAATGACTTGCCCAGGGTCACATAGCAGGCTTGTAATAATAGCTCCTTCCTGATTATTCACTTCCTTAAAATACCTTGGAAATACTGGGGATTAAAATGAAGCCATTCATATTTTATGCATGTCTGAATATGTCAAAATGAACCCCACTATTGTGTATAACTATAACACAGGAATAAAAACAAAATAAAATACATCGGCCCTGAGGCTATGTAAGGAGGTGTGAGGCTGAGAAACTGACCTTTTTTCCATGCTGTCCTAGTCTCTTTTTGCTGCTGTAAAAGAATTCCTGTGGCTCAGGAGGCTGAGGCAGGAGGATAGCAAGTTCACAGTCAGCCTCAGTAACTGCAAGGCATTAAGCAACTCAGTGAGAACTTATTTATAAATAAAATACAAAACAGGACTGGGGGTGTGGCTCAGTGGTTGAGTACACCTGAGTTCAATCCCCCATATCCCTTCCCCCCACAAAAAAGAATTCCTGAGACAAGGTAATTTATAAAGAATAGAAATTTATTTATCACTCTTCTAGAGTCTCGAAAGTCCAAGACCAAGGTATCAGCAGGTTTGGTTGTCTGGTGAGGATGCTCTCTGCTTCTAAGATGGTGCATCAGTTCTGCATGTTCTGGAGAGGCCAAATGCTGTGTCCTCACATGGCAGAGGATGGAGGGGCAAGATGATTAAGCTCCATCAAGCCTTTTAATAAGGGCACCTAATCCCATTCATGGAGGTAGAGACCTCGTGACTCAATCATCATAAAGACCCCACCTCTTACTTCTGTCACATTGGCAGCACCAGAATTTTGGAGGGAACACAAACCTTCACTCATGTCCCACAGTCCCTCTCCTTAACAGGAGATTTCCTGTGAGGCAGGAATTCTAAACCCAGGTTCATGAAGGTGATCCCAGGATCTACGTACCCCTTGAATTCTGAGTAAACATGTTGGGGAACACAATTCTGTAGAGAGGCTGCAAGGCCTTTACCCAATCCTCAAAGAAGCATCCCCCAAATGCCAATATAACTAATATCAGCACTTGGCTGAAGTTCTTCTTCCCTTCTAGCCTAAGAATCTCTGGTGACAGAAACATAGCTTAGTGCAAGGTTCAAGACAGGTAGTGGTGAGGGCAAAGTGGTCAATAAATGGGATCACATTTTCAACTTCATTTGCTTGGAGATATCAGGGAGAACTTCCCGGAATAGGTATCAACTATGCTGGGTTGTAATGAACTATAAGAGATTGAAGTTGATGTGGCAGAGGAGTTCTTAATTCCCTTTTAGTAACCCTGACGTTTCCATCAACTCCCATGCTCCCAAAAAGTGCTTGTTTAAATTGTCCAGTTTTGGAGTCATTTTCATCCAGAGACCAGTCGAGCTGTAGTTTCTTTCTCCTTCCCTCTTTAGAAGAAAAAAAAATGGACTGGTTTTATGATGCCAACTATGTCTGGTGGCCTTTTGTCCCCTTTATTGAATTATTCATCCTGTGAGATGAATTATTAATTTCCAATTTCATACAGCAAATGCCAGGCAAAGAGGTAGAAACTGAGTTGAGACCCTGGGCGTGGAGCCACAGACCTCCCCAGGTGCCCTGAAGCACAGGCCACCAGGGCCAAGAAATTATGCAAGAATCCATAAGGGGCTCACCCTGGAATGCACTTGACTGAGAATGAAGTTGGCACAGGATTAGTGTGCCCCTGAAGTGGCTAGACTCCATTATCCTGTGGCTTGCAGGCTTCTCGCTTTCTTGAGCCATAGCTGAAACAGTCCTGTCTGGCTCTGGCAGCTGTAGCATGGCTGCTGGCTCTGGCCCAGGGCTGCCTTTGCACATCCAGAGTGGCTCAAGCAGAATTCAGTGGAGTCGTTTGAATTTAAATATGAGTCTTGTCTCCAAGTGACCCTGACTTCGTCAAGCTGTTTCCTCAACCTCAGCCCTAGTCACATTCTGGTGTGTATAATTCTTTGTTGTGGGTGACTGTTCTCTGCATTGTAGAATGCACATTTCTGGCTTCTACACATCAGTAGCTTCTACCCACAACAGGCCCCCCACTCTCCATCCCAATTATGACAATCAAAAATACCTCTACACGTTATCA
The DNA here is from genome assembly GCA_020662805.1 of Glaucomys volans. Lineage (NCBI taxonomy): Eukaryota > Metazoa > Chordata > Mammalia > Rodentia > Sciuridae > Glaucomys > Glaucomys volans. The sequence continues at coordinate 116,931 of JAJEJO010000547.1, forward strand.
AGAGTCCCCTGGTCCCCTGGGCAAGACTGCTCCCATTTGAAGAACTGTTAAATAAATGCCTTTACTTTCTTGAGCCCTCTTTTCCCCCTTATCTGTTAAGAAGGCAATCAGAGTAATAATTTCAGGGTGAGATGACAATCAAGTGAGATTACAGATAAGTGTAGCTGATTCAGAGTATCTTTGTCTACCCTGCGGCTTTTTTTTTTTTAATGACATGAATTAATGTTCTCTTTCATGTTTAAGTTTGGGCCTTGGTTAAGACTGCATTCATGGGGGCTGGGTTTGTAGCTCAGTGGTAGAGCACTGGCCTAGCATGTCTGAGGCACTGGGTTTGAGATCCTCAGCACCACAAAAAATAAATAAAGTTATTGTGGCTATTGACAACTAAAAAAAGATAGCATTCAGCTACAGATAACAGAATGTCCACCTTAAATTGCTTTAAATAGTGGAAGGGAGTGATTGGTTCACATAAGTGGAGGTCCAGAAGTAGTAGGTTGAGTTTCAGGTTTAGCTAATCCAATGACTCATCCATGTCATCCAGAACCAAATCTTTCTGTCCAATGGATAGTGAGGGATTCAACTGGTTTACCTTGGGTTCCTAGCATGCCTTGCAGTTATCAGTTGGCACTGTGGGCTTCCTTCCCTTCAATGGCAGAAGGAACACATCTTCTAGTGTTCTACGGGAGAGTCCTGAGAGTCACACTGGCTGGGCCACTTTGGTCAAATGCCCACTCCAAAATTAGTGTCTCCACTCAGTGAATGACCAGGATTGATGGACCGAGCCTCTAATCCCAGCTACTCTGGAGGCTGAGGTAGGAGGATTGCAAGTTTGAGGCTAGCCTGGTCAATTAGTGAGACTAAAATAAAATAAAGGGCAGGGGATGTAGCTTAGTGGTAGAATGCTTATGGGCCCAATCTCCACTACTGCAAAACAAAAACAACAACCTCAGTGGAATGGATATGTTGGTTGGTTTAAGCCCATCAGGTCCCATCCCTGGAACTTGGGATGGGATTATAAGTTTATGACTATTCGATAAACAAATGAAGATCTAAGAACCCATAAATACAGTGACATTTCCTGAACCAATCATTGTAGCTGAAGGGGAGAAACTATGTTAATTGGCTAAACCTGGGACTTGACCAACCCTTAGAATTGGAAGCATAGGGAGATAGGGAGACCAACTTCACTCAACCACAGGGATTGGAAGTAGGGGTGAGTGTTTCCCCAATCCCAAATAGAGATGCTGCTACCAGAGAAGGGGAAATGGATGCTGGGCAGGCAAGAATAGAAGGTGTCCAATGCATGGGGGTCAAGAAAGGGCTATAGTGGGGCATGTTAGTACACCTACAGAATAGGTCAAACACCTTTTCAGCACTACTTTGATTCTTTTGGGTTCACCTTTTACTCTATCCAGTTGTAGGTACTCTGAGGTGCAACTTGACAGCATTTCGCCT
>JAJEJO010000547.1:118395-140242 GCA_020662805.1 Glaucomys volans
GGTACTGAGGATTTAACCCAGGAGTGCATTACCACTGAGCTGCATCCCCAATCCTCCTTTTAATTTGACACAGGATCTCACTAAGTTGCTGAGGGTCTTGCTAAATCCCTGAAGCTGGTCTTTAAACTTGAGATCGTCCTGCCTCGGCCTCCCAAGTCTCTGGGATTACAGGTGTGCTCCACTGTACCCAACAAAATGCTCTGACCTTCATTATCTGGAGTGCATGCTTCCAAGACATATCTCCTAAGGCATCTGAGACTGTCTCCAGGGCTTGCCCCACTAGTACCCATATTAGGGCCACTCAAAGCACCATTCTTATCCTAGCTCTTGCTCCTTTCCTGTCCCTTACTTCTCCCTGGAGTCACTTTCTAAATAAACTATTCACATGGACTCCTTTATCTCAGACTCTACTTTTGGGAGAATATGAGATAAGTCAAAGACTTCGCTAGTCTGAGATTTAGATGTGTCTTTATGCTTTTTAAGTAATGTGAAAAATAAATAAAAGTTACAAAACTGGGAGACTGGGAATGTAACTCAGTGATAGAGTGCTTGCCTATTATGCATAAGGTCCTGGGTTTAATCCCTAGCACTGAACACACACACACACACACACACACACACACGCATACATATGTACAATAATAAATTTTGTGATTTTACATTGGCCTGTTGCCTTCTGATCAGGGATTACACTTAGAAGATACTGTAGTCAAAGGATGAAAGAAAAGATTCTGGAATCTTAGTGAGGTCTAGGCCTTTCCTGGCAGGAGGCAGCAGCCTGCCAGCTGCTGTGCCCAGGGTGGCCAGGCGGATGGTAGAAGTGTCCCAAGATGAACTGCTGCCCAGAGAAGCTGTCAGGGACTGACTGCAGGCCTAAAGACTTTATCAGCATGTTACCAACCAAACAAGGGAAGACTGCCCTGCCTCTAGCCAACCTCTGTGATTCTTACCAAGGTATGAGGACACTAACTTGTTCCTGATGCCACTGGAGCACCAAGTTTGCTTAGTGTGACTTTCCAATGGCAAGGCAAAAAGTAGCTTTCATATAGATAGTAAGAGGGGGCTGGACCTTGGGTTGTCACCCTATTTCTAGTGGCTTTGCCTCTCCCTGACTGGCTACAGACATATTATAATACATCTCTGCTTCCTGCTTTCCTGGGCTTCATGTCCTCTCCAGATGCCCACTGACAATCACTGATGCTATTTGGATGAATGCCTCCTTTTCTCAACTCTCTGGCCCCTAACCAGTTACCTACTGGGCTCTGCCCCTGGTAGGGCCCTTGGTCACCTGTCCTGAACTCAGATCTTGCTTGCTCCTTGTTGATGGTCAAAGAGGCTGGAAGTCCAAATGCTTCTTGACTTTTGACAACCCTCTAGTTCCCTAACAGAAAACAATAGTAATGGAGCTGGGTTGTAGGTCAGTAGTAGAGTGCTTGCCTAGCACATGTGAGGAACTAGGTTGGATTCTCAGCACCACATAAAAATAAATAAATAAATAAATAAATAAAATCAAAGTAGTGTCCATCTACAACTAAAAAATTTTTTTTTTAAAAAGAAAGCAACAGTAGTGTTTTCAAATCCCAGCGAAGTGCACCTCCTCTAGGAAGTCTTCCTTACCTTTCCACACTGAGTAAGTTTCCTCCTGTAAACCTACGAGTTGTCTAAAATAAACCTTACCATATTACCCTGTACCCATCTATTTATGTGTTTGTCTCCTGTAGCAAGTGATAAATTCCTAGACATTCAAGTACCATTTTTAGTTCACCCATTGGGGCCTTGGGTGAACTATTTCAGTAAGTATTTGTTGAATAAACCAAGTATCTAAGAATTCAAGTAGAGGGTAAATTCAGAGGAAATATCTGGTTTATATGATATATAAAAGTGAAAATTAATTCACATGTTGGTATGGCATATTATCAGGTTATATTAATATATCAACTATATATTTGCAAGGCTGGGAATCTAGCTTGGTGGTAGAGTGCTTGCCTAGCATGTATGAGGCTCTGGGTTCACTCTCTAGTATTGCAAAAAATTTTAATTAAAATCTATATTTGTATATACAAATATCCTAAAACTCACATAACCACAGATTTAAAGCAGAAAGAAAATAAATATGTTGCAATCTAACAACATAAGCATTTTTTTTCTGTCTCAAGCCCTTACCTCTAGAAAATGTTTTCCCAAGTAGCAGTGCATGCTCTTTCTACCCTTTCACTTAATATTACAACATCCACATTCCACATGTTGGAATCATGACCTTTGGAGCTAAAAGGAACTTCAGAAATAGTCCCATTCATCTACTTTAGTTTTAGTAAACTGAAGCACCAAGTCTTTCAAAGAAATGACAACTCGAGTTTCTTACCTTGGGACCTGTGATGTCACCTTTCTGCTTCAGAGTCCTTGAGATTTCTTAGACACTGCCTCCACTTTTCATTCTGAACAGAAAAACACTTTGAAATGAAGATTTGGAAACAGATGGATCACAGTTGGACTTGCATTCAATCATTTGTCAGCATTTAATGACACATAAAATTTTATACCCCCATGGCACTCTCACACTGCTAGTGGTATACAGTAACTTTGGAAAACCTATTGGGAATTTTTTTCCAAAGGTGAGTTTTTCCAAATATTAGCAATTCCTCTCCTGCATATTATCCCATCAGAAATGAGTACTTAGGTCCAATAAGCAACATGTACAACAATGTTCACAGCTTTCTTACTTATAGTGCCCCAAATTTGGAACAACCCTTATATCCTTCGCCAGTATGACAGATAATCATGGTTTATTAATAAAATACTAAACAACACTGAAAAAGAATGAACTCCTACATGTCAAATCATGAATGAGTCTCATGAATACAATGTTGAGTGAAACAAGCCAGGTATAAAAAGGAATATAAATGGAATGTATTGTATGGCTGGGGATGTAGCTTAGTGGTGAGCCACTTACCTAGTATCACGAAGCCCTAGGTTTCATGCCTAGCACTGAAAAAACCTCAGCGATGGAGCATTTGCCTAGCATGCATGAGGCCCTGGGTTCAATCCCCAGTGCTGGAAAAAAAAAAGGCAAAAAAAAAAAAAAAAAAAAAAAAAACCCAAGCCAACTCATATACGCACTTAAAAAAAATAAAGATACATGCATTTTAAGCATAAGAATGATAATGTATTAACATTCTATATTTTGGCATGGGTGTTGGTTACATGGGTGTTTACACACATAAAACTGATTTAGGCTATGTTACTCAGCTTTGTTACTATAATGAAACACCTACAGTTAATTATAAAGAGAAGAGGTTTATTTTGGCTCAAAGTTTTGGAGGTTTTAGCCCATGATCAATTGACCCCATTGTTTTGGACCTCTGATGGAGAAGCATATTATGACCAAAGTATATAGTGAGGAAAATTGCTCACCTCATCTTCGGAAAGTGAAGGAGAGGAAAGGGAAAGGGTTGGAGTCCCATAATCCCTTCTGAGGACACATCCCCGGTGACTTAAGGACCCTAGCTAGGCCTCACTGGGTGTAAACCTATGAGTGCTCTACCACTGAGGTACATCCCCAACCCTTCTTAAGTTCTACTCGCTATGTCGCCCAGGCTGGCCTGGAGCCTGTGATCCTACTGCCTCAGACTCCAGAGTGCTGGGCTTACAGGTGTGTGCCACCACATGTGGCTAGACCCCACTTCCTAAAGGTGCCCCCACCTCCTGATAGTGCCTTGTGGACCAAAACTTTAATATATAGGCTTATGGAGGACATTCAATGACCAAACTATAACAGGTTGCATAATTAAAATTTCTGTACTTTATGCATAAAAATAAGATTTTAAACATATTATGCTTTCCAAACTAGTGCAATCTGAGTAAGGTCTTGTAGTCTTGGTAATTGTATTGTATCTTTTTGATAATACGCTATAGATATGTGAGCTTTTACCATTGGGGAAGTTGGGTGTTGGGCACACAGAACCTCTCTGCACTATTTTTGCAGTTTCTTATGATTCTATCATTTTTATTTGTTATGTATTTACCTATTTTGCAGAACTGGAGACTGAACCCAGAGGCAGTCTTCCACTAGCTATACCTCGAGCTCTTTTTATTTTTTATTTTGAGACAGGGTCTCAAAAACAGTTGCCCAGGCTGGCCTTGAACTTACCATCCTCCTGTCTCAGCCTCTGGAGTCATTGGGACTACAAGTATGTGCCACCACACCCAACTATAATTTTTTTTTTTGAACCAGTGATTGAACTCAGGGACACTCGGCCACTGAGCCACATCCTCAGCCCTATTTTGTATTTTATTTAGAGACAGGGTCTCACCGAGTTGCTAAGGGCCTCGCTAAGTTGCTGAGGCTGGCTTTGAACTCGCGATCCTCCTAACTCAGCCTCCCAAGTCGCTTGGATTACAGGCGTGCGCCACCACGCCTGGCTCCAACTATAATTATTTTGAACTATAAAGTTAAGGGGGAAAAACATGTATCCTTCCTACTCTACATTTAAAACTCATACAGTTTAAACACGTTGTTGCCTTTTCAATTACATTCGTCCTACCTTCAACCAAATTTATGAATCAAATACACTTAGAGTATTTTTGAAGTGGTTTCAGACCCTTCATCCATCCATATGTTCCTGGTTTTCTTGCTTCCTCTGCATATATCCATCTCCCTCCTTTACTTTTCTTAAATCATTGAGTTTGACCTTTTTCCTCTTTTCTATTCCCTCTAATCACTCCATTAGTTAATGCCTACTATGAGGGAGCATTTCCACTTTGCTTCCTATAGGTTCTTTCCACAACTTAGTGAATCCAAGAGTCAGGAAATCTAGAATTCTTAATTCCACTCTCCTCTCTGTTCCAATTCCTGGTGACCTAATGGTCAGGTCTCTAATTTGTAAGTCTGGGTTTACCTGTTTGGAAAATGGACTGAATAATAGATGCCTCCTCCTTCACCAGGGTGTTGAACTTTAATTACTGCTTGCAACGTCGCTTAAGATGTGGAGATGAAAGGCAGTTCTTAAAGTCCATGTTATTGGCATTAGTAATAAAACTGAGGAATTTGAGAGTTTGCAAGATTGTCATAACTGGGAAAGGGGAAAAAAGGTCGATTTTATGTGGAAAAACCTTGCCCAAAAAACAACCACAGATCCTGGTTGGTATAAATAGCAAGAACATGTTGTACCTCAAAGTACTTAGTAAATTTCACATTCTTCCATGCCCCTGAAAAGATAGAACCCACACTTCCAAAATTGAAAACAAGGAGTTACCTAGGGTTATGAAGCAGGAAATTCAGGAGCCAATATTTGGCTGAGACCATTTCTCTGCTCTCTTCAGTTTACAAGAAAAATGCTGCTAAAGTACAAGATTTTTCAAATTTACTCTCAATACTTTGCCTTTTCTTTTTGTGTTCTGGTTGCATTTCTACCAACATCACAGCTAACAAGAACTTTTAGAAACCTGTCACTTTTTGGAGCACTTTCTAAAGGAAGTTAGGATAAAATAAAAAGTTAAAACTCAGTCCAAGCCCTCAAAGCATTTCCCATCAAACCAGAAGATAAATAGGAGTGAGTGGCCTATATTTAGAATTTACTTCATGATGCCCTGTTATTAATAATAACTGCCCCCTTTGGTGTGCCCAAAGTCCTTTGAAATGCATTACTTCATTTGATCCACTGACAATGCTGGAATTTCAAGCTCTGATTTAAGGGTGAGGAAACGGAAGCTTACAAAGAAGTGACTTCTTTTTTTTTCTTTTTTAGTACTGGTGTTTGAACCCAGGGATATTTTACCACTGAACTACATCCCCAGTCCTTTATTATTTTAATTTTTAAAATTTGTTCTAATTAGTTGTACATGACAGTAGAATGCATTTATACATTTTGTTAGATCATACATAAATGTAATTTCTCATTTTTCTGATTGTGCATGTTTTAGAATCACGTTGGTCAAGCAGTAATATATGTACATGAAGTAATAATGTCTGTTTCACTCTACTGTCCTTCCTACTCCCATCCGCCTTCCCCTCCCTTCACTCCCCCAAGTCCTTTTTATTTTTTATTTTGAGACAAGGTCTCTGGAGTTGCCTTGAACTTTCAATTCCCCTGCTTTAGCCTCTTGAGTAGCTGTGATTATATGTGTATGCCACTATGTGTGGCTAGCTCAAGATGTGCCTTTTTTAAGGTCACGTAGCTGGCAAGTGATGGTGTTAGGACATGAATTTAATCTTGGGAATTGAAATGGTCTAGGAGAATCGAGAGGAATTATATCAAATGAGAGCCCTGGCCTTTTGTCTCAGGTTCAACACCAGTCTCAGCCAAAATCCAATTCCACACAGCATCTAGTCAGAGAAGAGAAGGTAATGTAGAGATTATGGATGGGGGACTTGGACTCAGAGGCTCTGGTTTTGTTCCTGACCCTTAATCACTATGAGGATTAGAGCATTTGATTTGATTTTGCTAAACTTCGGTTTCCTCATCTGTTAAATGGAAACATAATTATAGTTCTTCCTTCCTTCCTAGGTTCTGTTAAGAGAGGTAATGTATGGACAGCAGTTAATCCAATGTTTGACATAGATTTTGCTTAAAGTTATCAGATGAGGTTTTAGTAGACAAACGAATGGCAAATGCACCTTCAACCATGAAATGAACCATCTGAGGTCAAAAACTCAAAGGAATTAAAAAATCAAACAAAGCCCAGTGCAGTGACAAACACCTGTAATTCTAGTGGCTCAGGAGGCTGAGGCAGGAGGATTTTGAGTTCAAAGCCAGCCTCAGCAACGGAAGGGTGCTAAGCAACTCAGGGAGACCCTGTCTCTAATAAAATATTAAAAAGGACTGGGGATGTAGCTCAATGGTTAATAGCCTCTGGGTTCAATCCCTGGTACCCACCCCCCAAAAAAATCAAGCAAAAGCAACAACAACAAAACTTTTCTTGAAATAGCTATACATTTACATGCAGTTGTAAGAAATTCCACAGAGAGATCTATGCCTTTTGCCCATTTTCCCCCAGTGGTACTAACTACCTAATTGCAGTGACATATCAGGAAATTGACATTGATACATTCTACCTATCTTATCTGTGTTTCACCAGTTTTTTTGTTTTATTTTATTTTGTTTTGGGTACATGGGGTTGAACCCAGGTGCACTTTACCACCGAGTCATATTCCCAGTCCTTTTTTAATTTTAATTTTTTATTTTGAGACAGTGTCTTGCTAAGTTGCTCAGAGCCTTGCTAAATTGCTCAAATTTGGGATTCCCCTTTCTCAACCTCCTGAGCCACTAGGATTACAGCTGTGTGCCACCACATTTAGCTTTGGGTTTCATCAGTTTTGCATTCATTCATTTATGTGTGTATCTCTCTCTGTGTGTATTTCTATGCCATTTTAGCACATGTGTAGAATTATTTGACCACCACCAGAGTCAAGATACAAAACAGTTCCCTTGCAACAATGCCTTGTGTATAACCCTTTACCTCTTGTCACAGCCTAACTCCTTGTAACCACCAATCTATTCTACATCTGTACAACTTTGTCATTTCAAGAGTGCTATGTAGGAGCTGGGAAGGTAGCTCAATAGCACAGTGCTAGCATGCACAAGATTCTGTATTAAATCCCCAGAACCATGCTCCCCCTCACACACACAAAAATGTTATTTAAATAGAACCATATGGTGTGTGTAGCCTTTTGAGATTGCCTTTTTGGGGGGAGATGGGTAATAGGGATTGAACCCAGGGGCACTTAACCACTAAACCACATAGCCAGCCCTTTTTAATGTTTTATTTAGAGACAGGGTCCTACTGAGTTACTTAGGTTTTTGCTAAATTGCTGAGGCTGGCTTTGAACTCAAGATCCTCCTGCCTCAGCTTCCCAAACTGCTGGAATTACAGGCATGCTCCACCACAACTGGCTGAGATTGCCTTAATTTTCACTCAGCATAATTTCCATGAGATCCAACAAAGACATTACTGGCATCAATAGTTCCTTCCCCCTTAATGCCGAGAGGTATTCTGTGGAATGAATGTACTTGCTCATATTTACCAGTTGAAGGACATCAGGGTTGATTTCAGTTTGGGGCTATTATGAATAAAACTGCTAAGGGCAATATGTATAGGTTTTATCCTTTTTTTTTTTTTTTTTTTTTGGTACTGGGGATTGAACTCAGGGGCACTCCACCACTGAGACACATCCCCAGCCCTATTTTGTATTTTATTTAGAGACAGGGTCTCACTGAGTTGCTTAGGGCCTCACTAAGTTGCTGAGGCTGACTTTGAACTCGCAATTCTCCTGCCTCAGCCTCCCAAGTGCTGGGATTACAGGCATGCGCCACCGCGCCTGGCTAGAGTGATCTTTTTTTAAATTTCTTTTTTTTTTCAGTTGTAGATGGACACAATACCTTTATTTTATTTATTTATTTTTACTTGGTGCTGAGGATTGAACTCAGTGCCTCACACGTGCTAGGCTAGCAGTCTACCACTGAATTACAACCCCAGGCTTCCTGGAGTACTATTCTTCATTTCCACCAACATATAAATTATCCAGTTTCTCTGAAACCTCACTCCCCTTTAGTGTTATCATTATTTTTTATTTTAGCCATTCTGATGGCTTAATTTTTAATTTTTAAAATGTTTTTATTAGTACATCATAGTTACATATATTAATAGGGTTCATTTTGACAAATTCATAAATGCATATAACATAATTTGCTCTACTTCAGTCTCCAGTACTTCTTTCCTTCCCCTCCTCCCTCTTGCTAGACCTTCTGCTAGGTTTGTAGTTATATTTCATTGCAGTTTCAATTTGCGTTTCCCTAATGACTAAGGGGGCTGAACATATTTTCATGTGTATATTTTCTTCTGTGAAATGTTTTGTTCATGTCTTTTGCCCATGTTCTAATTGGATTGTTTGATTTTTATTATTGAGTTTTTAGAGTTCTTTGTTGGATGTGTAGTTTATAAATATCTTCTCCAGATTTGTAGCTTGCTGTTTCATCTTCTTTGCAGTCTTCCACAGAGTGTATGGTTTTAATTTTGATGAGGTCCAATATATTAATTTTTCTTTTTTCAAGTTGTAATTTTAGTGTCAAGTCTAAAATCTTTTTGCTTACCCCTAGATCCCTACAGTTTTCTCTTATTTTTTCCCCTAAAAGGTCCACAGTTTTATGCTTTATATTTAAGTCCTAGATCCATTTTGAGTTAATTTTTGTAAATGTTCCAGATCCTTTTCTCCCCTCATGGATGTCCACTTACTCTGATATCTTTTTATTTTTATTTTATTTCTTTTGGTATTGGGAATTTAACCCAGGGCACTTAATCATTGAACCATATCCCCAGCCCTTTTATTTTAATTTTGAGACAGAGTTTCATTAAGTTGCTTAGGGCTTTGCTAAGCTGTTGAGGCTGGCCTCAAATTTGCAATCCTCCTCCCTCAGAGGCTCCTGAGTCTCTGGGATATAGGAGTGTGTCATGCTGCCTGGCCATGCTTAATTATTATGTATTTGGACTTATTTCTGCCACTTTATGTTTTCTACTTACTCTGCTTCTTGTGTTTTTCCTTTTCTTGTATTTTCAAGAACAATTTTTATTGCTCTTCTGTCTCTCGCTCTTTCTCTCTCTCCTGAGTTGCTGGGATTACAAACATGTACCACTGTGCCTGGCTCTCTGTCATCATTTTTGAGAAAAGCTTATTTTTCCCATTATTGAATTGCTTTTGCACCTGTCAAAAAACCAGTTTGCCATATTTATGTGAGTCTATTTCTGAGCAGCCAAGAACCCAAAGGAATTTTGCCTCAAATATTGAACTAGGGTAAACAAAACACAGATCGATCCATACAAAGACTGAATGAAGACTAACATGTTAAACATTTATCAAATAACCCAAAGCTCTATGTAATTAAGTAGGAAACTAGAAGAAATTGGCTGTGAGGACCCTGGTCATTCAAACATCACTCAGGGAAGTAGTCCAAGTTGGTAGAGTATATTGAAACAGGCCCTGACTTGGGGGCCCGAAAGACCTGCCGTTCGACCGTGATTCCATCATTTATAACCCGAGTGACACTGGAGGTGCATGAGTTAACTGGCCTCTTGGAGCATCCCTTCTGCATGGTTCAATGGAGGTCACATTACTTGCCTCATAGAATTAGATTGGAGACCAATGGGATGAGGACCTGCAAAGTGGTTGGCACTAAGCTTAGTCTGTAGTAGCTACAGATCCAAGGAATGGTTTGGAGATTATATCCCATATTCTCAGCCCCCTCCCAAGCATTCAAATCAAAGATTTACGTAAGTAAAAAGTGGATGTGTGCAGGGTGTAGTGGCACATGCCTGTAATCCCAGCTGGTTGGAATCTGAGGCAGGAAAATCGGAAGTTCAAGACCAACCTGGGCAATTTAGTAAGACCCTGTCTCAAAATAAAAAATGAAGGGGGGCTGGGGATGTAGCTCAGTGGTAGAGGTTTTGCCTAGTATTCATGAGGCCCTGAGTTCAGACCCAGATATTGAAAAAGAAAAAATAAAATAAAATAAAACTTGGTGTGCTATGCAAATGTGTCCACAAACGTAGCTTCAGAATAAATCACCATTTTTTTTAAAAATTTTATTGGGCTGGGGATATAGCTCAATTGGTAGAGTGCCTGCCTTGCAAGCACAAGGCCCTGGGTTCAATCCCTAGCACTGCAAAATTTTTTTCATAATTGGGATTGAACCCGGGGGTCCTTTACCACTGAGCTACATTCCCAGTCCCCCTGACCTCCTTTTTTATTTTGAGCCAGGTTCTCACAGATTTGCTTAGGGCCCTGCTTAATTGCTGAGGCTGGCCTCAGTCTTGAGATCCTCTTGTCTTAGCCTCCCAAGTTGCTGAGATTACAGGCATGCACCATCACACTCAACTGACAATCAACCTTATTGAGTCCCTTCTGTTTCTCTTCCGATCAAGATACCATTTTTTTCTTTTCTTTTTTTTTTTCTTTTTCTTTTTTTGGTGCTGGGGATCCAAATCAAGGCCTTATACATGTTAAGCAGGTGGTCTACCACTGAAACACACTATCAGTCCCCAAGCTACTGCTTTTAAATCCTTGCCTCATAGAAATAACAGAGATGCTACAGTACACACTATATGTTTGGCATCTTTTCTCCTAAGCACCAGGGTCAGGTGGATTTCTCCTTAGGACTGGTACTTAAGGGTCCTCATTCCAAACTCCTCTGGCTATTATAGTCACCCTGCAAATGAGTGCATCATTTTCATTCTCTGGATGTCATCTTTTCCCTAGAGAGGGAGAACAACTTGGTATCTATCTTTTAAGATGGTTTAGTAGAAGCAAAAAAGTAACAACATGCAGAATACCTGGCAAATTTCCTCACAGCTTACATGGATGTATGAGCACAGTTGAGCATGACTCAGCAATCTATGGCTCAAGCCAAAATCCTCTTGCCCTTCCTTCCCTCCAGCCTTTTTTCTTGGCCTGAGAGGCAAGAATGGTTTTTACATTTTAAAGAGAGGAAAGGAAAGAAGAAAGAAAGCAAGGAAGACTTACGTGGTTTGCAAATATTAAAACATGTATTATCTCATCCTTTACAGAAAAAGTTTGCTTTTCCCTACTGAGGAAAAAAACAGAGGCTCAAAAAGGGGAGGATGTTATATACCTGAGGTCGCAACAAGGTAATGGTCAAGATATATATCCATTCATCTATCTAAAATATATAGAGGGCTGGGGATATAGCTCAGTTGGTGGAGTCCTTGCCTTTCGAGCCCAAGACTCTAGGTTCAATCCCCAGCACGCAAAAAAAAAAAAAAAAAATATAATATATTATATATATATAGAAAGAGAGAGAGAGAGAGAGAGAGAGAGAGAGAGAGAGCGAGCCAGGCACTGGGGTCCATTTATATATTATGGATATAAATGCTTATAGGATCATGGGATAATGAGTGTAGTGTTTCCTAAAGTAGGTTCCAGATCCCAGAAGTTGCCCAAGAGCTCAAATGAGTTCTGGAAACTTTGCAAAATCTATAACCTACTCTTAAACATCCCACTATGTATATCAATACCTCAAGGCTCTGAGAAGTTTTGCAGCAATTTAAAAAACCTGGTTACTTTGTCAAACTCAACATGTCTCAAATTTATTCAACTGGGAAACTTTTTTCATTCTGTTTATTTTGAGGATAGCTATGTAATATCATGTATTAGAAAAATTTGGGAAATTCTGAAGTCACAGGCCAATTGCTTGGGTTTGAAAGCTGTCCCAGCTACTTCTTTGCATAGGACACAGAGGAAATCACTGACCTCTCTGAACTTCATTGGTGGAAAATAGAGATTAATTTCTAGATATATTGCAGATCACCTGGTTCCTGGCTTTAGAACCACATTTCCTGCAGGGGTATTCATTGGCAATTTTCCTTGCCATTGGACAAAGGATAGAGAATTACTTTTATTTTTTTCTTTCTAGTTGGACATAATTTCTGTAATTTCCTGCAAAGAATGAGGCTTCCACATCACACTAGCTGCCCTTTTATGCTATATGCCCTGATAAGGGAAGACAGTGTGTCACTTTCTAGAAAACTTGACTTTAAAAAGTCAGGAATGTGGGACCCAGGGAGATAGATGGAATAAGTCCAATAAAAGGATCCATTAACAACCAGAAACTTGTGGGGACAGGGTTATTTCCTAAAGGTGCTAATGAAGGAATTTGTGATATGAAAAGAATGTAACTTTATGGTATCTTGTACTCTATGATTAACGTAGCATCAAATCATAGAATTTCAATAAGATTCTCCTCTTAGAAAGCCTCACAATAAGATGTGCAGAAATACCTCTTTCAGCTGGTTTAGTGAATAGGTTTGTGCTTCTTGGTCATTGCATGTGCTGTGCCCTCTCCTTGAGTCACATTTTCCCTTGACTTTTTTTTTGTAATATTTTTTAGTTGTAGGTGGACAGGATACCTTTATTTTATTTATTTATTTGTATGTGGTGCTGAGGTTCAAACCCAGTGCCTCACACATGCTAGGCAGGCACTCTACCACTGAACCACAACCCCAGCCCTTCCCTTGACTTTTGCACAAAGAATTCCCATCAGTCTCTACATCAATGTTACGTGGACCATCATAAGTCTGGAGTAGGCTCATCTATATCACTGCTGCCATAAATCCTCTATCTTCTCCATCTGAACACTTACCTGGGCTTCTGTTGATTTTGTCTTGACAACAAGGCTGTGTCTCAGGAGGGAAGGGACTAGTTTTGTCTTGTTCACTGTTGCATGGACAGAGTTTATCCTGGTGCTCAATCGAGATTGACTGAGGGTTGGGAGTAAAGCTCAGCAGTAGTGTTTGCCTACCATGCATCAGACCCTAGATTCAATTCCCAACACTGCAAAAAGGAAAAAAAAATAATTGAAGGAGTGTATGCATTTGTTTTGACTCTTTGGTTCTCAGACACACTGTGGAAACTGAGGCAGCTTGGCAGACTTCATAGGTGTAGCAGGGCTGAAAATGGAGTCAAGATCCTCTGAGGTTAGGTGTTCAAATCTCTTTCATATCTCTCAACCGTTTCTTAAATAACTTCATCCTATCCTCCCCACCCCGTGCCCCAGTGTAGCTTCCTTAGCCTTATTCTATTCTTTTTTGTCATCACTGCAAAAAGTTAAGACTGTTTCAGAGAATTATTTTATAACAAATGGGATCTTGGAGTAAAGGAAAATTTGTCTAGCTCTCAAGGGTATGAGAAATGCATGTGCCCTTGGACCTTGGATTGAAATGAGCCAGCAAATCCCTGCTAATTCTCTTCCCTTGCTGGGTGCCGTCTGCTTCATATTCAGCAAAGGAGAAAGTCAGCCTATGTCACCCATGATTTATGCCCTGCTGTTTGCTTTCTTCCCCTAGAACATTAAACACCCTGAGCAGAGTTTGGAAGAAGAGGTAATCTCAGGATGCCTGGCTGCCAGATTGGTGTCTGGGAGCCAGGGGCGGGTGGGGGTGGAGGTGGGGTAGGGAGGCAGGAGCTCCCTGCTCTGCTGGGAGGAGGTTGAGAAGTTAAGGAAAAAAAAAAAAAAAAAAAGAAAGAAAGAAAGAAAGAAAGAAAGAAAGAAAGAAAGAAAGAAAGAAAGAAAGAAAGAAAGAAAACGAAGACCCATAGGGCTTCCACATAAAAGGAACAAGGGAATCTCTGTTTGCCTCAACCTCTGCAAAAACAATTGGCCTCTGAGCCAAAAAACCTGGGTGCTTGATTTATTCATTTACTAAGTGCTTACCTTTGAGCAAGACTCCTCTCTCTAGGCCTCAGTTTCCCTGGCTGTCAAGACAACCTGAATCATTTGTTCCAGCCTCATGAATCTGGAACTAATTGTCCTTTCATGGAGAGACGAAGTGGGTTGTAGTGGTTTGCTGTGTGAACTATAATCCCCTGTCAGGGAGGGTTCAGAATCCAGCTCTACCTCCCACTCACTGTGTGGTCTTGAGCAAATTCCTTACCTCTCTGAGCTTTCTCTGTACCACTGGGTTAATAGCCAGGACCTTCCTCATTGGGAAGGTATTGGCACTGAGCCAGCACTCAAGAGTCAGCTATTATTGGGATGGTTGTTCTTAGATGGTCCCTACCAATGGACTTGTTGTACCTCTACCTGAGTTCCCTGCTTGGGACCTGCTCAGTGAGGGCAGGGTGTCCTTGCAAGCACTTGGAAGTTCTGGGCAAAAGGGAAGAGGAGCTATTTTCAGTGGGTTCTGATTCTATTTGTAGCTGGTGAGTTGGCCCAGGCTGCAGGGAGGCTTTGGGCAGAGCAAGCGGGGTGCAGAGAGGGGTGTGTTGTCCTACATTGGGGAAGGGAGGGAAAGAACAGGGAGAAGTCAGGGAGGACAAATGGAAAGGAAGAGAAAGAGGAAAGTGCTACCCTCAGCCCCGCTCCCTCTGACCTCCTCTAGCCAATTTCATTTCCTCTGCCTTTCCTTGGGGAATTTAGAGGGGGCACCTGATCTTTTTAAAGGTGGATTTAGTTAGTAACTTGAAGCAGTTCATCAAGCCTGCTAGGTCAGTGTTCCCACCCTTAGAGCATTGATTTTCTCAGGCTAAAGTGAGAATTGTATTCCCAGTGGAATTGCAGAGTATTTAAAGCCTGTAGTGGTTAAACCAACAAACACCTAAGTCATTTCTCCAAGAGGAAGCACTCTCATTTCCCCATTGGACCCTAGGGGCAGAACTTGCCACCGTCCCCAACTCAACTATGTGACTAAACTTAGCCTCTGTGGGCCTCATTTATAAAATGGGATGGGGTGCCAGGGAGAAATATTTGGAGCTCCCAAATCCTTTCCAGCTGCAATTCTGTCATTCTGTGATGCAATCATTAAACAAGGTAAGGCTGATCTTTAGTCAGAGAATGATTGGTAGAACTGGGAGGCTCAGAGAGAGGATGACATCTTCCCCTTTTCTGGATGGAAAAAGTCAGTAAGTCAGAAGCTCAGCTAGGTCAGCAAGTGACCCAGGTCTCCTACATCCCATTGGAGCAGACTTTCCCTATTACTGGACTGACAGTTACCTTTCTCTGAAGGATAGTGGGAATCACATCTAGTAGTGTTACACCCATTCCATTCCCTTAACTATTTTCCAGATGAAGACCACCCATACACTTAGGAATGGTGGCAAGTCTAATTTAAAAGCTCATTTGCTGTTTGAGCATTTCCCAAAGTCTAGTCATTTGGGTACCAGCCTCATGAATTTTGGACATAATCTGCTTTATACTAACATTTACTTCATACTTTTCTTTAAATCAATTCATTATTTTATGTAAATAACTTCAGCCTCATCCTCAGCAGAGATATCTGTGATATTGTTTGATGTTGTATTTTTCTAAATATAACTATTTAAATTAAAAAGTCCCCATACTAATTAAAAATGACATAGCTGTTGGAAACCTTGAATGACTATTTTACACCAGTGGTTCTCAAATTTGTTAGTTTCTTTAAAATTATTGAAGACCTTAATGAGCTTTTGTTTGTCAGTTATATCAATGGGTATTTACCTTGGTAGGAATTAAAAACCAAAACAATATTATATTATAATATTAATTTATTAAATATTAATTTAATAAATATTAATTTAGGACAATATTTTCAATTTACAATATTAATTTATAAAAATGTTTAGCATACTATTGTTTAATTAACTGCTTGATACATTTCTGTAACACTTTCCCATTACTATATATATATATATTTTTTTTGAACCAGGGATTGAACTCAGGAACACTTGGCCACTGAGCCACATCCCCAGCCCTATATTGTATTTTATTTAGAGACAGGGTCTCACCGAGTTGCTAAGGGCCTTGCTAAGTTGCTGAGGCTGGCTTTGAACTCGCGATCCTCCTGACTCAGCCTCCCAAGTCGCTTGGATTACAGGCGTGCGCCACCATGCCTGGCTCCCCTTACAATATTGTTATTTTGTGGTACTGGAGTGGAACTGAGGGCCTCATACATGCTAAGCTAAAGCTACTGCTTTTCCATTGAGCTACACACCCAGCCCTGTTTTGTTTTTTTTGTGTTTTTTTTGGGGGACAGGGTCTTGATAAGTTGCCCAGGCTGACCTTGAACCTTGCAGTTCTCCTGAATCACTGGGATTATAAGCATGTTCCACCATGCGTGTCTTCCCTTACAATATCATTATTGTTATTTTTTTGCTGTGTTGGGGATCCAAACCAAGGTCCTGGAGCTTGGTAGGCAGGTGCTCTACCACTGAACCACACCCCCAGCCCTAGAATATTATTATATTATCTTTGAATGCCTTTTCATATAATTTAAAATTTTTTTTTTATTTTTGGAACCAGGGATTGAACTCAGGGACACTCGGCCACTGAGCCACATCCCCAGCCCTATTTTATATTTTATTTAGAGACAGGGTCTCACTGAGTTGCTTAGGGCCTCGCTAAGTTGCTGAGGCTGGCTTTGAACTCGCGATCCTCCTGACTCAGCCTCCCAAGTCGCTTGGATTACAGGCGTGCGCCACCACGCCCGGCTAAATTTTTTGTTTTTAATTGATAAGTAAAAACTATTTCTGGTATACAACATGATAGTTTGATATAGATTGTGGGATGGTTAAATCAAACTGTTATTTAACATATGCAGTTAGCTCATATACTTATCTTTGTCGTGAGAACACTTAAAACTTAACTCTTACACAATATATTAGTACAATATAGCGTATAATATACTATATGCATTAGTATGCTTCATAACTATAGTCATGGTAATGTATACTAGACCTCCTGTATACTGGTATTTTATATCCTTTGACCAACAGTTTCTCTATGCCTTCATCCCCAGCCCCTGATAACCACAATTTGACCCTGTTTCTATGAGTTTCACTTTTTTAGATTCCACATATAAATGAGTTCTTTCTGTGCCTGGCTTATTTCACTTAGCATAATGTCCTCTGACTTCATCCTTGTTGTCACAAGTAACAGGATTTCCTTCTTTTTAAAGGCTGAATAATATTCCGTTGTGTATATATACCAGATTTTCTTTATCCATTCATCCACTGTTGGGTACTTAGATTGATTCCATGTCTTGGTTACTGTGAATAATGTCACAGCAAACCTAAGATTGAACATATCTGTTGTATATAGTGATTTTATTTCCTTTGGATATATACTCAGTAGTGGGATGTTTGTAGTTCTATTTTTGACTTTATTTTTCTTGGTTCTGGGGATTGAACTAGGGGTGCCCTACCACTGAGCTACACCCTCAGCCCTTCTTATGTTTTATTTTGAGACAGGGTCTTGATAAGTTGCTGGGGTTTACCTTAAACTTGCAGTCCTCCTTCTTCAGGATCCTGAGTCACTGGGAACACAGGTATGCACCAATGTGCCAGGCTTGTGCAGAAGCTTTGCTGTAACTTTGATTGTCTTTTTTTTTTTGCATGTGTTGCCTGTGTTTGGGGGGATCATATCCAAAAATCATTGCCAGATCAATGTCATGGAGATTTTGCCCTATGTTTTCCTAAGAAGTTTTAGTTTTAGGACTTATGTTTAACTCTTCAATCAATTTTGAGGTTTTTTTTTGATATGATGTGAGATGAGGGTCTAACTTAATTCTTCTTTATACGGCTATCTAGTTTTCCTAGCACCATTTACTGAAGAGACTCTCCTTTCCCCATTGTTTTCTTGCCATTGATGGCCTGTAAATACATGAATTTATCTGTGGGATTTCTATTCTGCTCCATCAATCTGTGTGTTTTTATGATGTAAAAGCAAAAATCTATTTTGATTACTATAGCTTTGTAGTAAATTTTGAAATTGAGTAGTGTGATGCTTCTGGCTTTGTTCTCGGGATTGCTTTAGCTGTTGGGGTCTTCTGTGGTTCTATAAAAATTTTAACATTAAAAAGTATTTTTTTCTGCTGGGTGCAGTGGTATGCACCTGTAATCCCAGCAACTAGGGAGGCTAAGGCAGAAGGATTGCTGGTTTGAGGCCAGTCTCAGCAACTAAGCAAGGTCTTAAGCAACTTAGTGAGACCCTGTCTCAAAATTCAAGAAAGGGCTAAGGACGTGGCTCAGTGGCTAAGCACCCTTGGGTTCAATCCTTGGATCCCAAAATGAAACAAATAAATACCTAATTTGTTGAGATATTTTTTATTATGAAAACCTGCTGAATTTGTTTAAGGACACATGCTGTATGTTTCTTCTTCTTCCTCCTCTTCTCCCCCTCTTCCTCCACCTCCTCCTCCTTCATCATCTTTATTTTATTTATATTTATGTGGTGCTGAGGATCCAACCCAGTGCCTCACACATGCTAGGTAAGTGCTCAACCACTGAGCTACAACTGCAGCCCCCGTGCTGATTTTTTTGAAATGCCTTTTCTGCACCTATTGAGATGATCATATGATTTTTTTTCTCAATTCTGAGCTCAGGTCAAGTGTAGAAACCTTCATAGTTACAAGATCATATGATTTTTGTTGTTCATTCTGTTAATGTGGTATATCACATTTATTGATTTGCATATGTAGAACCGTAGTTGCATCCCAGTAATACATCTCACCTGGTAATGGTGAATGATCCTTTTAATGTGCTATTGTGTTCAGCAGGCTAATATTTTGTTTAAAATAACATTATTAAGGGTTGGGGTTATAGCTCAGTGGTAGAGCACTTGCTTAGCACGTATGAGGCACTGGGTTTGAATCTCAGCATCACATAAAAATAAATAAATAAAATAAAGGTATTGTGTTCATCTACAACTAAAAATATTTTAAAAACATCATTAAAAAACAACATTATTAGTCTGGGGGTATAGCTCAGGGATAGAGTGCTTACCTAGCATGCTCAAGGCCCTGGGTTCTGCATTTGTAAAAAAATAAAATAAAAATTAGCCAGGCATAGGGGAGCATGCCTGTAATCCCAGCAACTCAGGGGCCTGAGTCAGGAAGATGGCAAGTTTAAAGCCTCTCTCATCAATTTAGGGAAGCCCTAAGCAACTTAGACTGTCTCAAAATAAAAAATAAGCAGGGCTCAGTGGTGCATACCAGTGACTCAGGAGGTTGAGGCAGGAGAATTGCAAATTCAAAGCCAGACTTAGCAACTCAGTGAGGCCCTAGGGTAACTTAGCAAGATCCTATCTCAAAATAAAAAATAAAAAGAGCTGGGAATGTGAGTGGTTAAGTACCCCTGGGTTCAATCTCTGGTAACAACAACAACAACAAACAAGATAACCAAATGAAGATAACATTACAGACCCATGATTTAACATAGGTAACATATTTTCACATAGAATAGTTATGTTTTCCAGAAAAAAAAATGAGAAGAATGGCTTTGTTTTACTTGTTTGTTCTCATGTTTTTCTTTCTTCCTTTATTTTCCCCCACATTGCTGTTTTGATCCCAGGACTTTTCACACACTAGGCAGACACTCAACCACTGAGATATACCCCCGGCTCTACATGTCTGTAAGACTCATTAAAAATCTGCATTGCCATATCTGCTTCTGTATTCAGTTTGTGTCAATTTGCTTTCATTAAAGTAGGTGAAGAGGGCTGGGGATATAGCTCATTTGGTAGAGTGCTTACCTTGCATGCACAAGGCCCTGGGTTTAATCCCCAGCAACACACACTCACACACACACACACACACACACACACACACACACACAATCTTAAAGTAGGTGAAGAAAATCCAGCTAGGCAAAGAAAATCCAGCTAGGTGGGAAAATTCAGCAATTCAGGAGGCTAAGCCAGGAGGATTGCAAGTTTAAGGCCAGTCTTAGCAATTTAGGGAGGCCTGAAGGAATTTAGTGAGACCCTGTCTCAAAATAAAAAAATAAAAAGGCTGGGTATGTAGCTCAGTAGCAAATTGCTCCTGGGTTAAATCCCCAGTACAAAAGAAAAAAAAAATCCACCCTCATACAAATCAGGTAATTGTGAATATTCTCTCTTGATGATATACCAATATTTGACAGATTTTAAAATTTAGTTGGATAAATCATATCAATGAATATTTAGTACTCAGTTACTCTAAAATCCATTGGTCTGTCTTACATTTGGAGTGGATCTTTTATTCATGCAGGATTTGATAACATCATGAGTTGGTCATGTGGAAAATATTTGTTCACTGGGTTATTCAGCTCTTCTGAATGTTGGCACATTTCATTATTTGATATGAAAAATTTATTTTTTCTAATATCATTACTCATCTAGACTTTATGTGTTTGGAACCAGTGAGATTCATGGTAGGACATTCAGTTTTTCCAAAATTATAATTAAGTTTGAATTTTGAAGTGACAAACTTACTTCATTTTTTTTTTTTTTTTGAGAAAATATCTGTCAAATACCCAACCGGAATAACTGTAGTTTTCCCCTGCCCCTCTTCTGGGCATTGAACTTTACCACTGAGCCACAGCTGAACCCTTTTTTATTGTGAGACAGTTTTGCTAAATTGCCAAGGCCAGCCGTGAACTTGCAGTCCTCCCTCTTCAGCCTCCTGAGTTGCTGGGATTATAGGTATGCACCACTGCACCTGACTTAAGTAATTATAGTTTGCATGTTGACCAGTCTTCCAAGTAAAAATAGAGTTCTCTGAAGGAAGAGGCTAGTTTATCTTGTAACTCAAACAATCACACAGGTGTTTCTTCTTGAGACAGCTATCCTGCTTCTGCTTAAGGCAAAAGTGCTTTATGCATGGAGTACAACTGCTTAATGGAGCATAGTGTTTTATTTTGGAGTGTTGAGAATGTTTTGGAATGGGATAGAAGTGATGGTTGCATAACACTGTGACTGTATTAAATGCTGCTGATTTATTTGTTTAAAATGGTTAATTTTCTCTTATGCAAATTTCAACTCAATAAAAAAATTGACTAAAATGCTTTGTGTGTAATTTTCATTTCATTATACAGAATAGTAAAAAGACATGTGTTCAAAGGTCTAGGAATTAATAAAATTATGTATTTTTTACTGCTTCATAAAGGACATTCTTAAGTGAAACTGACATTGTGTTTACTACATGCCTGCTGGCGAAGAATACAATGGCTACTAGTACATATTGTACCATCACTTTGATTTGTGAGAACCTTCCAGAAATTTTACCACCAGTGCTTTTGCACCATTACTACAAATGTCAGCATGGTAAAAAAAGACAAATAAGTTATTAGTATTATTATGAAAACAGTTTTGACCCATCTAGACCCCTGAAAGGGTCTCAGGGATCCCTAAGGACCTGAAGACCACACCTTGAGAAACATTCCTGTAACACTGAATTGGAGCTGAACTGACCCCCCCCCCCAGCAGTAGGTGGGTAATGTTATGGCTTGAAACGCCTGTAATCCCAGCACTTGGGAGGCTGAGACAGGAGGATCGCGAGTTCAAAGTCAGCCTCAGCAACTTAGCGAGGCCCTAAGCAACTCAGTGAGATCCTG
>JAJEJO010000547.1:140342-246425 GCA_020662805.1 Glaucomys volans
AAAAAAAAAAAAAAAAAAAAAAAAAAAGAAAATCCTGAGAGATTTTTGAATCACAGAGAAGGGAATTACCCTTTCTGTCTTCTCAAAGCAAGCTGTTCCTTAATATCTGAAAGCCAAAGTTACCCTGTCTGCTGACTGAGTTGGGAGGTGCAGGAAATGTTGCAGCATTGTGAGTCTGGGGATAAACCATATGAAGTACTCACTGAAATGAATGCCTTTTAGGTTAAGCAGAAGGAGCTAAGACTGGGACGTCTGCATTTTGGGGGGCTGAGGGACCTTTGCTTTCCAGTGGCACTGCATGACTCCGGGAAGACTGTTCTCCATCAGTCTTTGCATCTGTCTTAGACTACTTCAAAGAGTCCTAGAGCAGCTGGAAGAACGTTTTTCAGCTTTGAAAATAGTGGCAGGGGCGGGGAGAGGTGGTGGAGGTGGTGGGAGGTGGGTTGCAGGGAGGGTGAGGCTGAAAGGATATTAGTGGGAGGAGAGGAAAGTCAGATGGTCAAAGGGAGCCCCTCACATGAGGATAAGGCAATGAGAAGAAGCCCTCATGAACCTGGGTGGGTTTCCCCTCTTTTCTTAACTCACTGTATATAGTACTTTGTCTTCTATCAGAGTCAAATGGATCCTCCCTGCCGGTTTAGCTTTTGCATAGTGTACAAAATGTTTTAAATCCATTACGTTAAAGAACCCTTATATACCTCTGTGAGGTAAGCAAGATAGTTCTAACAACTGCACAGGATGATGAGGAAACTGAGGCATATGAAAAGGGAAAAGAGAACTAGTATGTGGTGGCACCAAGATTCAAATTTAAATCATGATACTCAGATTTCTTTCTGTTGTCTTCTTAGGTCCTTCTCCTTGAAATGAGTTTCCTACCATTCTTCCACTGAAGAGTGAACCCAGGGACTGGTGCGTGCTAAGTATGCATGCTACCACTGAGCTACACCCCTAACTCCCTTGAAATGAGTTTTCAAGGCCATGCAGCAGTTTTATTTTTCTTAGAGAAAACTTACCAAGTCTGTTTTGAAGGTGAGGAGGTGGACCACAGTGGGGATGAAACCTAGTATGATGTACTTGCAGTCAAATTGCTTGGGTTTAAGTCCTGATCTTTACATGGAAAGTGCTCACATCAGTACCTGGCACATTGAAAGATTCAATCCATGCTAGTTTTCATGGGAAATAGCAGGCCAGATACTGTGATTTCATGGGTACAGAGAAATTGTGCCAAATGTTCTAAAAACTGGTTGAAGATTCAGTTGAGATTTCCTTAGCCCAGATTAAAAGGCAAGCACAGCTATATTCTGTCTTTTTACAGGGGTGAAAGTGACATGCCAACACTTTTTCTCTAAGTGGATTTCTGGGAGCTGTGAGATTGGCTGAGTGGATTTTCACTGCCTATTGGCTGAATTCTTTGCCCTGAGTCACCTGGTTGAAAGCCGGCTAGCCTAAGGATGGGCTGCCCTGAAGTCAGGTGCTACTTTCATTCCAATCAGTGGCTACTCACCTCTGGAAGTCTGTCCTAAAGCCTGTGAGCAGAGGGCTGGGGAGGGAAATTTCCACCTACAGGGGACTGGTGACTGAGGGGAAACAGTTTGCTAGACAATGGGAGACATGTGGGAACAGACTTCCTTGTTGTTTTGTAAGTAGTTCAACTATTCTATGTACTATTTCTTTTTCCATTCCATAAAGGGCTATATTCTTATACAGAAAGGAAAAAGCAGGACACCAACATATAAATAAAAGTACAGGTTGCGATCCCCGGGAAAACATACACACACACAGTTGAAGCAGGAGGCGACTTTAAGGGCCAGCAAGAGGCCACCATTGAACCTCAAATTGAGCCCTAGGCTATCTGGAAACCAAGATGAAAAGAGAAACAATTGGGTGCATGACACTAGTTATCAGAAAGGAGGAAGCCACTAGGTTCTGAGAGTAAGCCAGTTTTTCTTTTCTTTTCTTTTCTTTTTTTTTTTTTTTTGGAACCAGGGATTGAACTCAGGGACACTCGGCCACTGAGCCACATCCCCAGCCCTATTTTGTATTTTATTTAGAGACAGGGTCTCACTGAGTTGCTTAGGGCCTCGCTAAGTTGCTGAGGCTGGGTAAGCCAGTTTTTCTAACTTTGAACTGTAATATTAATTTCTTACTTGAATATATATATGTGTACATATGTATATATATATGTATATATATATATATATTGGTACCAGGGATTGAACCCATGGGTGCTTAGCCATTGAGCCACATCCCCAGCCCTTTTAAAATAATTTATTTAGAGACAGGAGGTCTCACTGAGTTGCTTAGGGCCTCGCTAATTTGCTGAGGCTGGCTTTGAACTTGTGATCCTTCTGCCTCAGCCTCCTGAGCCGCTGGGATTACAGATGTGCACCACCACCCCTGGCTCTTACTTGAGATTTTTATTTTAGGCGACTGTGTCATGTAGTGGGTAGTACAGTTTAGTGAGTGAGAGCAATTTTTGTTGTAAGTTTGGTTTGGGTTTGAATTTTGTTTTAATAAGCACAACCTATCTGGATTTCACTTTCTTCATCTGTAAAATAGAGACAATAGCATCTGCCTATTAAAGTTGTGAAGCTTCAACTAGACGAATTGTATAAATAAACGTTATCCATTAGTCATGAAATCTGCCTGCCTATTACTTGTCTTGCACAATTCTAGGTGCTGGGGACATAGTGATAAACAAGACAAGTTTCTTATCTTCAAATGCTCTTACATTTCTAGTAGGGGTAAAACTGGAAATTGAAATAAACATTGAAAAATAATTTCAGAAAATACTGTGGAAATAATGCAACAAATACAGAGGGTAGATTTCATTTGACTTGTTCTCCAGTCATTAAAAAAAAAAAGGAATAATGTTAAAATGCATCTGAGAGGAGGTGAATCTGTTAGGAATAAGGTTTTGGAATGTGCAATTCTTTTGTGGGGCGAGTTCCAATTTTTTCTTTTGGTTTTTGGTGTTTGCTTTTGTTGAAAACTTGCATCTTCTCTACTATGCTTTTGACCAGGAGCTGAGGTTAAGGCAGTTTGAAATTGTGTTCTAGCCACTAACATACCATATTTACAGGCATTACAGATACCACTACTGTTCCATTTTACTGGTAAGTAGAGTGAGCAGAAGGACTGCCTAGTACTATAGAGTCAGGAGAAGATGCCTCCCCAAAATCTGTAGGTCCACCTTTGATTTTCTTCTTTCTGATTTGTCTCGTTCTTCCTTTGCCCTTGTCCCAATTGTCTAACCCTTTTTCAGCAGGGCTTCTCTAGGAGTCCCTCCTAAGCAGCTGGCATTATATGGACCTACAGCCCTGCCCACCTCGTGGGGCGGGACCAGAGGCCTAGGCCACGCCCACGCCCACGCCCAACCCGCGGCGTCCCGCCCCTTTTCTCCCTGAGCGCCGGAGCCTGCGCGCGCGCTCCCGCTCGCGTCCCGGCTCAGCATCGAGAGCGCGCTCTGTGTGGCCGCTGCCGCCATGTTGTTGTGGTTGTGAGAAGGCGGTGGCAGGCGGCGGCGGCGGCGGCGGAGCAGCCGGACGAGAAGCTCCAGCGGCCCAGCGCTGCCCCCCCCGCCGGCCCTGGCTGGGAGCCTCGTGGGGTGGCGGAGGAGGCCGTGCCGGGCCTCGCCATGTCCTGCTGCCCGGTAAGAAGCCCACCCCCGGTCTCCTCGGGTGGTGAGAAGGAGCTGGAGGAGGGGCCGGCCTCGGCCGCGGCGGTTGTCACCCTCTGAGGAGGCGTCCTCCTGTGGGGTTCTGGGGATGGTGTGCAGGGCCCGGGGAGAGGTGGCCTGGGTGGCCGCCGCCGCCAGGGGGAGGCGCGGGGAGTGGGAACACTGCGACCGGGCTCGGCCCGGACCCTAGGCGCGAGGGAGGCGGGGTCCGGTCCCGGGGCGGCCTTCCCTGTCCAGACGAGGACGAGCTCGTGGGGCTCCCAGTGTGGGGCGCTGCCCTGGGAGCCCGAGGAAATGCCGGCGGAACCCCTTGAGGTGGGTTCGCGCCCCTCCAACCCGGACCGGCTCTGTGGAGTCAACTGTGTCTAGAGGCCGGAGGTCGGGGGCCTTTGGAGCCCGGGGCGAGCAGTGCGGGCTCGGGCCTTGTGGGAAGGAGGAGTGGCCGCCTGACTGCAGCCAGGCATCCTCCTGACCTGGTAGTACTTGGGTGGGAAGGGTGGTTCGGGGGCGGTTGAGGGAGCTCAAGAAACACTGGTCAAACAGCTCCACAAAAGATTACAGTGTTATTTCTTGGGTAGAAATTGTGCTGGATGTTTTGCATCTCAGGACCCATAAGATATTGTTGGTCGTACTTTGGGCTGGAAACCTTATCTTAAAATTATGGGGTAGATTTTATGGTCACTTTAATAGGTTCTCTGGAGTTTGATAATCTTGTGAGTTTTGCACATGGGCTCCTGTTAGATTTTGATGTTCTGGTGTCATCTTCAGACCCAGGGCTAAATTCTTACTATTCCAGTGTCTTGACATCCACTTTGTTTACTGACATATATATTTTCATATTAAAAAAAGTGTATATTCTAGTTGAGATGCAGTTTAATTTTTCTTAAAGTGAACAGTGATTTCTTTAGAGGCTGTGGTTGAATTCCAGGAGTTTTTTTTTTTTTTAATGTAAAATGTGATTTGTCCATGGAGAAGTGAAGGGTCTTTTAGATTCAGGGCTGTTTCAGTAGGGCAAGACATTATCCATGTTCTTTTTGCTTGGAGACTAAGGTATGTTGGTAGTCTTCCCTGCTAGGGTCTATGACTTGGATAGGTAGAAAATTTACAGAATGACACTGTTTTGAGTAAGTTGGTTGCCTGTGAAAGACTTTTAACTTTACCTCCCTCACTTTCAGGTGACCCAGAGCAGTTTGAATGACCAGCACAGTGGTGTAGCCTCACTTGTAGGCCAGGTTCTTTAGTTCAGTGGCTACCTAGAAATATTATGGACTGTCTAACATGCTGATTTCTGGGACTTAAACAGGACCTGGTGAATTAAAATCTGAGCATGGGACTTGGGAACCTATCATTACAAAGCTCCCTGAATGATTCAGGTTAGCCAGGTATGTGAACTGCCTTAGGTTGGGTTTTCCAAAGAATTCCCATTAATTAAATGACTTCTGAGAGAGCTTTTGTGTTTAGATCTCTTAAGAATTTGAGAGGTACGGAAGGGAATGCATGAGGAACTTGAAGTTGCAAATTGAACATCTTTTAAAATACAGATTTATGTAGGAAAAATAGGTTTGTTGCCAAGAGTTATTGGTTCACAAGTCATGAGGAATACATTTAATAAAATTAGATGCTGCTTAACTGGAGGCATATCCAGAGGTAGAGAATCCAGAGCAAAGAAGCAGAGGAGAGGCAGTAAGTTTGCTTCTGGCTCACAGAAGTGTCTACTGAAGGTGCTTCCCAACATCCTAACATCATGTCTGCTTCTAAACCATCTGACTCAGGTTTCTAGTAAAGTGAAGGGTGGAATGGGTGTGTTAGCAGTTATTGGAGACCAGGGTTGTGAACTAGGAAGGTTTACTGTGCATCATGAAAAGTTCTTAAAATTTACCCCAGGGTGTGAGGCGTGGTAAAGTCCCCTTAGAAAGCTGTTAAAGTCCTGGTTAACATCTGTGTGAAGTAGAATCTCCTGTTACCAAAGGAAGTGTTCATGTTTCAAAGTGGGTGTGGTGAGGGTTGTTATAAGTTTGAGAGAGGTGGAAGAAGGTGTTCTTATAGTTGTATAGGGTAGTGGAGGAGTTTGGTAAATATACTGTCAGACTAGTATTTTTAGAGAAGTGCTCCCAGTTGTTCACTTCCAGAGTCAGAGATGGTGTCTGTTTTGTTCCCTGGTGTGTCTAGTACGTAGCACAGTTCTCGGCATATTTTATGTCCTCAGATATTTTTTGAGTAAATATGTAGTGTAGGTATGGGAAAAGAATAGCTATGTTGGTTGATAGCATTAGTTATTAAAAGCTACTTGATATCTTGCATTAGATTAAAGAACCTGTTTTTAGTCCTTGTAACTTTTGGTGTTCCTTCAAAGGATTCTGTTTTTAGTAAAGATGGTCAGCGAACACCTTCCTGTCCCCTAGATTTTGTTTTGAACCCAGGGGTAGTCTTCCACTGAGCTGTGTTAATAGCTTTGTTTATTTTGAGATAGGGTCTAGCTAAGTTGCCCCAGCTGGCCTTGAACTTGTGATCCTTCTGCCTCAGTTTCTTGTTGTCTTCTCATTTTTGAGTCTTTGGGTGTTCTATGTTTTTTTAGGTGTCAGTGACTTTAAAAAAGTTTATTTAATGCAGAGATAGTGTGGACTCATAGGAAACTCTAGATTTGCAGACAGATTTAAATTCTGATTCCATTTGTGTCATTATTTGCTCTTGGGAATCTTAACTTCTTTGCGCTTCAGTTTCCTCATCTATACAATTAAGGACCTATACTCATTGACTTGCCTGATTCTGCACCTCTAATAATTTCTAGTTTGATATTCATCTCATGTAGATAATCTCTTGTTTAGAAAAACAGTATTTGTCTTGAGTTTTGCTTTTAGCTTGCAGATTTTATACATTCTCCAAAAGTGCTTTGGAAATTGAGTGCATGTTTTAAGTATTAGAAACAGCATGCTTATGCTGTTGCAATTCATTTAGTGTTGAAATTAGCTCGGTTTGACATAGGGAACTTCATAATTGGGTGTGAAGTAACAAGACTAAGAATGGTTTAGGAGAAGTTTGTGCAATTTATGTGGTGAGTTTCTTACTGACCACCCAATTCTTTAATTTTCTATGGTGAATTTATATATAATTTTATAATTGGTAAAATATTAGTTTAAGACAAAGTATGGGATCACATCTGTATTAAATTGAACTAGAACTCCTGGTAATTTTAGAGGCTACCAAAGTTATTAGCTTGTCATTGCTATTTTTAATCTTAATTTTGTGATATTAATACTGGTATCATACTTTCGTCTTCACTTTGGTCCTGTATCCAGAAACTCAATAGACCTTTTTAAGTTTGTATATAAATATATATCAGATGTTCAGAATGAAAATTGTTTTAGCATGAAGTGGAGAGATTAGTATGCCTTGAGTTCAAGTCTAGGTTGTGCTCCACCTGGTCCTTTTGTTTTTGGCAAGCCATATAACCCCTCTGAGCTCCAGTTCCCTCATTAATAAAAGGAGAAGGAGCAATCTCTGCTTTTTTTGCAGGTTGTCAGTGAATATCAAATGGAATGGTGTGTATGAAAAGCAATCTAAAAATGTAAGAGGATGGTATTAGAATCCTATTTTCTTGAAAGAGTTGGCTTGTGAAGCAGTAGTAAACCTGGTGCATGTTGTCATGTGCAGAATTTTCTAATGCCATTGATAGGGCAACAAATGATTTTTGCTTCTGTGCTGTCTGTAGAAACCTTTCAGCGCTTGTAACTGCTAGTAGAAATAGTATTGCAGAGACTTCAGGGGTATCTGGGATATCTCGCGATTATGCCAAGGGTCTGCATTTGGAATAGACTTGCTACATTTCACCCACTTTCTTACATTGAAGCTGTGATGGTGATGGAAGGTGGTTGGGGTAAGGAGTTCAGTACTGTTTATGTAGTTTTAGAACTGTTTTCTAAATGACAGGCGGCAGTGTCATAGAGTAATGACATCAAAATGGTTGACTAGAATATAGGTCAGTGGTAGAGTGCTTGCCTACATGTGTGGGGCCCTGGGTTTAATTGTAGTACTACACATTCAAAAAAAGAATATTTTTTTTTTTTTCTTATTTGATTGGTAAAACTTCAACAGCATGGTACCTTGGCAGTGTAGATGGAATGACTAAGATAGTAAGGCTAAAACAAATGAGGTCAGAAGAAAATTGTGAGGTTGAGCTACATTAAAACTATTCTCTTAATGATGAAATATCTCATAGTTCCAAGATGTTGATTTAATGAAACCAAGTTTGCACATAAATTTATGCTATTATTCCTAAACAGTTTTCCCCTTAAGATGGAGTAGTTAACTACAGAGATATTGTCTTAGTGCTATTGCAGAGTAGCATCTTAGATATGTCTAGGCTTAGATTTATTATGTGCCTGTTTTAAGTCTTTATACAACGTTCAGAATGATTCTAAGATTTTCTGATTTTATTTCTCTAGAATTCAAATCTAATTTATTATCTAAATCTTTGTAATTTTTTTTTTTTGAACCAGGGATTGACCTCAGGGGCACTTGGCCACTGAGTCACATCCCCAGCCCTATTTTATATTTTATTTAGAGACAGGGTCTCACTGAGTTGCTTAGGGCCTCGCTAAGTTGCTGAGGCTGGCTTTGAACTCGTGATCCTCCTGACTCAGCCTCCCAAGTCGCTTGGATTACAGGCGTGCGCCACCACACCCGGCTAAATCTTTGTAATTTTGTTGCAGGAGAGAAGTGGAAATTTGTTTAGTTCTCTGAATTATTCAGAGATTGATAATCTGGCAAAATGTAGGGAAATTGTAAGTGTATGTGTATGTATGTGTGTGTGTGTGTGTGTGTGTGTGTGTGTGTGTATATATATATATATCTTAACTTTTAAAATAACTATCAATAAATCCTGACATAATTAAAAAGAATTGGTATTAAGACATGATTAGCTTGAAATAAGGTTTTGTTTCTTGCCTATCGTTTTTCTATAAGATATACCAAATACGTAATTGTTTTTTACTTTTTATTATTTATTTAACATTTGCAATATACATACTTGTTTACAAAATATGCAAAGACTGGAAAACTCAACAATCAGAAAATAATGCATTAAAAATTAACAGAACACAAACAGGTCTTTCACGGAAGAGAACAGTCAGATGACAAATGAAAAATACCCAGCATTCAGATGTGTAATTGTTAAGTATTTAGACCGATTCCCCAAACCACATTGAACAGTGTTTTAGTTTTGGAAGTTTTGGGGTTTTAACTTAATTTCATTTTAAATTTCAAAATGAAATTATTTCAGATTATGAAACCTATAGTATGTATGCACTGTTTAAAAAAAATAAACCAGAAAACAAAGTTGAGATAACCCAGGAGAATAAAATAGAGATGATTTATAATCTCACTGGATATAGTATTTGGTGTTTGAACTTTTTCTTATACATTATCTATTGAAATTCTTTAAAAGAATAATTTTGCCTGGTATGGTGATGCATACCTGTAATCCCAGTGACTCCAGAGGCTGAGACATGAGGATCATAAGTTCAAGGTCAGCCTCAGCAAGTTAGGGTCTCACTAAGTAGCTTAGGGCCTCACTGTCTCAAAAAATAAAAAGGACTGGGGATATAGCTCAGTGGTAAAGCAGCTGTAGGGTCAATCCTCAGTGCAGAACAAAAACAAAATACCCAAAAAACGAAAGTTTTTTTTTTTTTTTGAGATTAATATGATATATACCCTTAATGGGTAGTGCTTTGTAATATGGTTGCATCATATTTTTGTTTTATGGATGTATTATAGTTTATAGCAATGTCAGTGGACATTGCCAGGTTTTTTTTTTCCCCTGAAACAGTGTTGTTGAATGTGTTTGGACATTTTTATACAATTGTGCTTTTTTTTTTTTTTTTTTTTTTAAAATTTTTGTTTGTAGATGGACAAAATACCTTTATTTTTATGTGGTGCTAAGAATTGAACCTAGTGCCTCACAGCTGCTAGGCACGTGCTCTACCGCTGAGCCACAACACCAGTCCACTTGTGGGTTTTTTGTTTTTGTTTTTAAAGGATAAATATTTAAAAGTGGACTTAATCAGTTCAAAGAGTATACGGATTTTTTTGGGGGTGGGCTGGCGAATAAACCCAGAGCCTCGTACATTTTAATAAGCACACACTGTTAGTGAGCTGGTATGTATGTTTTAAATTTGGGTATACTCAAGATGCACTATAGATACGATGTCTGTTTTAAACTCCAATCAATAGCATATTAGTACCCAATTCCATATATTTTTTCTAGTGGTTTACTATTTTTAGTTTCTTGTTGAGAGTTTAAAATAGTTTGGATTAGTTTTCCTGTCCCCCCAACCCTCCCCAGCATCAGGACTTACATTACAATTAAACTTTGTGGAAGGGGCAGGCAAAACAGTTAACAAAGGAGTACTTAAGACCAGTGATCTCCAAACTTTTTGACTGCTCATTCAATCCATCAGTTTAAAAAAAAAAAATGAGTATTAATCCTCAATCCTTAGTATTTAATTTATGGAGAATATATGTATAGTACCAATTATTGTGTAATATATAAATTATAAGGCAAAAAATTAACCAGGATGAGAATTAAAAATAAAATTCAGATATCTTTTACCCCAGTGGAGCATCTTGGGTGCTCCTTGAGGTATATTATACTCTGCTTTAAATCCTCATAATTTACATTTGGATGATTAAATAACTTAATATTGGGCTTTTATGGATCATTGAATTTTTGGGGCATTTTACTAGTTTTACTGATCATCCTGTTTAGTTGGATTGTGATAGTCTTTAAAGTGTCCCATGCTCTTGAGACTACATTGGTGAGAAAAACAAATATAAATTTAAGGCACTAACTTGATACTTTTGGTCTTTGTTGAGGTAGCTGAATTTGAAAAGGACCTGTATTAGTCTAGGAAACAATGTAAATAATTACTTCTCTTAAATATGAAGAATTGATATTATGTGGAGAATATTTTTAAAAATCTATACTTATAGAAAGAAGTTTAATGTCTCTGTTTTTTTAAGAGCTGAGTGAAGGGATGAATAATTACTACTTGCTTTTCTTTGCTTGCAAAGTACCACAATTAACCTGTCACTCTACCTCCATTTGGGAAAGCTAAGCCTATAACATTTTAAGAATGCTTTCTTGGACTGAAACTTTCCATGATGAATCTTAAAAAAAAAAAAAAAAAAAAAGGTTACCTTTTAAGTTTGAGTAAGTTGCTTTGTGGCCTTCCCCCATAAATTATGAAATCAGGAAACTGGCTTTTTTTTTTTTTTTAAACTAGAAGAAATAAGTTTATATCATGGAGGACTTATTTTCAGTTATTTCGTATGGATCGTTATCAGAGAAAGATAATGTTAAATATTAGACATCGTGGAAAGAGATTATATTATGCAACTTTAGTTTTCTTTTTTTTGTGCCAGTTAAAATAAATGAGAGAGCTGGGTGTGGTGGGACATGCCTGTAATTATAGCTACCTGAAAGGCAGAGGCAGAATATTTGCAAGCTTGGGCAATTTAGTGAGACCCTGTCTCAAAATAAAAACTTAAAAGGGCTGGGAGCTTGTTCAGTGGTAGAACACTTGCCTCGAATGCTTGAGGTCTTGGGTTCAAGCCCCAATACCACCACCACCACCACACACACACACACACACACACACAAAAGGAATGAGATAATTTATATTGATGATTACTGTATACAGTGGTTTGGACAAAAGGCCAGTTATCCCTTTTTCCCTAAAGTAGCACGATTTATAAGGCACTTTCGTATTTATCTTCTTAGATCCCTATACGGATTTGAGACCATCCTTGCTTAGGGCCACATGTAGAGGGTATGATAAAATTTTTAGAGGTAGACTGAAAACTTCAGAAGTAAGGACTGATGGCTCTTTTCTCTTTCACTTTCTAGAATTTAACCCATTTTATCCCATTGTTCTAAATGTGCAACACCTACAAAAACAGACTGAGCAAGAAATACCCCACTTTTGGTAACTTTGAAATAATTACACTTGCAGAATTTAAAAAGGTGGAACTTAATGGGGTAATACACTGCCTGGTACAGAGTAAGCTACAGAATTTATGCACTGTTCAAGCTCTTACATATTTACTTACTCATGTAAATAAGTTACAGTGTTATGTCAGTATTTAAATTTTCTGTAGAGTGTTTTTGTGATGTGGACAGAACATATTTTTGTGAGAAAGGTAATTAATTTTAGACCAATCTTTCAGATACCTTTTATTTACTTATCTATTTTTGGTACCAGGGATTGAACCCCCCAGGGTCTTTAATCACTGAGCAATATCTCCAGCCATGCCCCTCCCCCCCCTTTTTTTGAGACAGGGTCAAAGTTACAGCAACTCAGGTTGTGGAGACTGGCTTTGAAATTGCCATCTTCCTGCCTCAGCCTTCCCAAGTTGCTGCGACTACAGGTGTGTATCACCACGCCTGACTTGTAGATATCTTTTTATCTTCTCTTAAGATATTTTCAAGGGCTCAAAAAAAGCTAGACTTGATGTAATTTTTACTGTGTATGTCCCTCTTATGGGCAAGACTGCATGTGAATATATAAATATGTTATATTGTGCACTGCTATTCAATAAGGAAACCATACTCAGTTGGTTCTTTTTTTGTAGTGCTGGGGATTTTTAACCCAGGGCCTTGTACATGCTAGGCAAGTGCTTGCTCTACCACTGAGCTACATCCCCAGCCCTGTATACTTGTTCTGTAAACATGGACTCCAGAGTTTGCCATGGGGTGAATGTAAAGGAGCAAGTATGATTCCACTTACATCTCTCATTCTCTTCAGTTCCCTGTTCACATGATTTTGACCTATTCAGTAAACACTGAAGAAAATTAGTATTCCTGAGAACTAGTATACCGTTTCCCCCTTGTATGGGGATAACTTAAAATCCTGTTTGGTAAGTGAATTAGTATACTTTTATGTACACTGGAGAGACCCTGGAAAGACAAGAGAGGAAATATTAATAGTGATTAATTTCTTTCTGGTGACTTTTCTGCTTCATATTCTTTTATAGTTTCCCAGTTTTCTATAATAAGCTTGTAGGACTTTATAGGTATGAAAAAGTGAAATTTGAAGGTTTCATTTTTCATTGGGTATCTTACGAAGGTTTAAGTCACAGTCACCAGTGAGAAAGTGGGTGAAACTGGCTCCAGTTTCTAAACAGAGTGGCAGCTGTAGGGAGTGGTATGGAAGGAATGGGGCAGGCAAGCTGATTTGAACTTTCTCATTGTAAACTTCATTCTGACTGAAGACAGTCTGGGTTTTGATCACAATTAAATGCAAGGGAACTTTCAATGTTTTTTTTTTTTCTTCCTAATAGCCTGATTGAATGATACATTAAAAAAATGAGTTTCTATGAACTAGGTCCATATAGGACTCAGCCTAAAAAGCCTAAGTCAGTTCTAAGTCAGTCAGTTGATTTATAACTGTGAACTTGAGCAAATTTGGTAGACTGTATGTTTTAAATGTCATCTGGTGTTACCAGAATTCAGCTCAGATGTGATATGAATTTTGTATATGTAACATGAATTCCAAGATATTTAGGCAGACAATTTAATTAAGACAGTATGGTCTCATTGAAGTTTTGATTTTAAAGTACATCTGGGAGTTGAGTCACATTTTTATATGCTCATATGGTAATATTTTGGGGACATCTTTAGAGTTTAAGTGATTAGAGCTTCTCAGTTGTTTACTGTGCTATTATAGTGCCATAAATACTGGTGTGAATGAATGCCATATTCATAAGGATTAGATTTCTGTGTTAAGATAGTTGTAATTATCTACATTACTTTATCCTTTTACTTTCTTTTTGTGTGGTATTAGGGAAGGAGCTCAGGGCCTTGTGCATGGTAGGCAAGCAGTCTATCATTGAGCTACATCCCTACTCCTTTAAAAAATTTTAATTTTGAGACATTTTTAGGATTTTTTAAAGTTAGGGGTGTGTGTGAGAGAGAGAGAGAGAGAGAGAGAGAGAATGAGGTGTCCCCCCCCCCCCCATGCTGGGTATTGAACCCAGAACCTCATGCATGCTAGGCAAGTGCTCTACCACTTAGCTATACCTTCAGCTACTTAGGAACTTTATAGTAAAAACAAAAAAACAATAAAACCAGGCTTGTTAAAAATAAATCCATATTAGAAGTTGATAAAAATGTGCTGGTTGTGGTGGTGCATTCCTGTGATCTCAGTGACTGGGGAGGCTGAGGCAGGAGGATTCTAAGTTTGAGTCCAGTCTCAGCAATTTAGCGAGACCCTGTCTCAAAAAATACAAGGGGCTGGGGATGTGGTTCAGTTCAGTGTTAAGTGCCCCCTGGGTTTAATTCTGATACCAAAAAAAAAAAAAAAAAAAAATCTGTGAAGTGTATTTTCCTCTTTCCTCCAAATTCTACAATCCTGGCTTATTATCCTAAGCATAAAATTGAAATATTTTAAAAATTTAGAAATATCTGGAATAATTCATAACATGCACTAAGTTCCTACTTTAATAAATGTTGATTTAATAGATGTTCACATCTTGTTAAATTTGTTTCAAACGTATGTGTATACATTTCAAAAATGAAAATATTTATTCTTAGTAAAATATGTAAGAATTTCTTAAAATAGGATTAAACTATACATATTGTTCTATGATTTGCTTTTTTCTCTCATTGATAGTGTATCACAGATACTTTTACCTTATCATGAAATATATTTATTTCACTTTTAAAAGAACCGTGTAGCCAGGCGTGGTGGTGCATGCCTGTCATCCCATTGGCTTGGGAGGCTGAGACAGGAAGATGGAGATTCAAAGCCAGCCTTAGCAAAATCGAGGTGCTAAGCAACTCAGTGGAACCCTGTCTCTAAATAAAATACAAAATAGGGCTGGGGATGTGGCTCAGTGGCCGAGTGCCCCTGAGTTCAATTCTGGTACTCCCTGCCCCCCCAAAGAAACTGTAGTTTTTATTTTCAAACTTTTCAGACGCTATAATTATATGTCTGGTCTTTTATTGATAGACATCTAGGTTTTTTTTTTTTCTTATCAGAAAAGGTACTGTGATCAATGGGGCTTGGTGGTGAACAGAAATTATGGGGTTATTTCTACAGAATAATTTCTTGGGGAATAGAATTGCATGTGACATTTTTAAAATTTTTTTTTTTTAGTTGTAGATGGACAGTGCTTTTATTTATTAATTTTTATGTGGTGCTGAGGATTGACCCCAGTGCCTCACAGGTGCTAGGCAAGCACTCTACCACTGAGCCACAATTCCAGCCTGAGAATTTTTTTTGGCAGGTGACAAATATTGATGCTTTTGTATTTAAGGTAACCAGTATATTTATTTGTAACTTTATTCCCGGTTTATGTAGGTCTGTTCAGAAAGGGTGGTATCTAACAGCTGCTGAGATGGAAAGCTTCATAATATAAAGCAATTAATATATTAAAATTATATGGTAGAGATTAGGAGGAGTCTTGGGTTTATATAGATAAGGCAGACAATTTGGGAATTTGTTTTAGTTTTGCTGGCTCAGAAGAGAAGATAAAGGAGTCAAAGATAAACTTGTGAAAGTGTTGGAATTTTACTGTCTGTACTGAGCCTTTTTAGGTTCTTGAGATGAAAGCAGTATTTGGGAAGATATTTGGTGGTAGTATTTGTAAGTGGAAGCATGCAAATATTGGAAAGAGTGAAGAACCTGTATTGTACTCAAAAGTGGTAATATGAACCTGAATTAAGGGGGTGGCAAACTGGTAATTTTAGGGTGTCATGTATGCTAGACAAGTGCTTTACCACTGAGCTATGTCCCTAGTCCTATGTCCCACAGTCCTAGATTTTGGGTCTGTGAGAATAATGATAGTATAGAAATGTGGGAATTGGGAGGGAAAGGTTTTTAGAAAAGAACTGAAACTTTTTATACATTTAACACTGAGGCCAGGGAATATCCAAGAAAAAAAATGGAATGTGGGAGCTTGGTGATTGAGAATTTAAGGTAGAAAGAATGGTAGGCCTGGCTGGGGTTGTAGCTCAGTGGTAGAGCACTTGACTAGCATGTGTGAGGTACTGGGTTCGATTCTCAGCACTGCATATAAATAAAATAAAGGTCCACTGACTACTGAAAGATATTAAAAAAAAAAAAAGAATGGAAGACCTAGTTCTTGAACCTAGAAGATAAATTGAGGACCATATTTGTGAGGCGATGGGGAAAGATAGAATTTAAAAGATTTAATATTAGATTAATGAGACATGGTGGCAGCCAAGGAGATGAGAGGATTTCCTAATGAGGGATAATTAACTGAGATCAAGGAAGATGAGGATCAAGGAAATACAGTTGGTGATCCATCGTAGTTATTTGTCATAATTTTCTTAGATTAATTTTAGCAGGGTAAGCTGAAAGGGCTAAGTAAGTCGGAGATGACATAGCAGATGTAGAAACTGGGTTGACCTTCTTGTGATGGAATGTTTGGTATCTGTATTATCAAGTACATATTCGTGAGGATTTCCACCCCCCTCACCCCCCAACAGGAGATTGAACTCAGAGGCTCTCAGCCACTGAGCCACATCCCAGCCCTGTTTTGTATTTTATTTAGAGACAGGGTCTCACTGAGTTGCTTAGCACCTTGCCCTTGCTGAGGCTGGCTTTGAATTCGAGATCTTCCTGCCTTAGCCTCCCCAGCCACTGGGATTACAGATGTGTACCACCATGCCTGGCAAACAGTACACTTTTTTTTGGAGGTGCTAGGGATTGAACCCAGGGCCTTGTGCATGCGAGGCAAGCACTCTACCAACTGAGCTATATCCCCAGCCTCAAGTACATATTGAGCACTTGGAATTTCGCTAGTGCAACCAAGGGACTCCAGTTTTCATTTTCATTTAATTTTAACATAAGTTTAAATAGTTACATGTGGCTAGTGGCTACCATGTTGGACAGTTCTGATTATAGAATCATAAAATGAAATAGTGATGTAGATTAGCAGTTGGTAAGATAGAAGCATTTAGTTACTTAACAATTTTGTTTCAGTGCTATTAAAATGCTATTGTAATTATATAGTGTAGGTTTTTTCTTTTTTTTGAACTGGGGATCAACCCAGGGCTTCTTGTATGTCAAACACTCAGGATTGTATTTTTTTTTTTTAACCTTTTGTTCAGTATTGGCTATAGTTAATTGATGACAGTTCTTCTTACATTTAAGGGCAAAATTAAAGAATGTGGCTTTAAGGGAATTGTGATCCAAAAATCTTTCTGTGACTTCTCTACCTTTTTTCCCTCTTGTCTTGCCTTTAAAAAAAGTTATTTAAATTTTACTTATGAAAGACTAATATATTTCTTGAGACCATTTGGGTACATTTGTTTTCTCAAACTAAAGGTAACTCCAGGAATTTCTTAGACATATAATTGGAAAGAGGAATTGCTGGCAATACTGTATTTGCCTTTTAAGTTAATATCATATATTTTATTGCTTGAAAAATAGTTTGGTGGGCTGGTGCTGTAGCACAGTGGTCGAGTGCTTGCCTAGCATATGTGAGACACTGAGTTTGATCCTCAGCACCTCATAAAAATAAATGAATAAAATAAAGGTATTATGTTCATGTATAAGTAAAAAAAAAATAAAACAAGTTTGCTTTGAGACTGATTTATGATTTGAATTTGAATTTTTGATAGTATTGATAAACTACTTTTATACTTAAATGCATCACATTTGCAAGATGTGGCTCCATTTCTATTAATTTTTAAAGACAGACAAAACGCATAGGTGGGAATAGAAGTCAGAATAATGATTGTGAGAACAGTGGAGATATTAGAGGCGGTAGTAATGTTCTGTGACTAGATCAGGGTTGTAGACTTAATGCTTGTGTTTAGTTTATGAGAATCATTGAATTGTGTACTTATGATGTGCACTTTTCTGTATGTGTTGCATACCTTAGTTAAAAACTTATGCCCCTTGGCTGGGTTTGTGACTCAGTGGTAAAGTGCTTGCCTACCACATGTGAGGCACTGGGTTTGATTGTCAGCACCATATTAAAAAAATAAAAATAAATGTATTGGGTCCATCTTCAGCTAAATTTTTTTTTTAAAGTTGTTCCCTATGTTATGGTCTTTGAGCTATTTGTTATATTGGAATGTAATTAAGATGCTTATACAGAAAGCACATATCTAGAATAAATAAAGACATCCATTTCCTTAAATTTCATAGATGTGTGAATAACTTCCTGAGATCTTTTACCATTGTATAACTTTTTTTTTTTTTGGTGCTGGGGATTGAACCCAGGGTCTTGAGCATACTAACCATATACTCTACCATTGACCAAAATCCCTAGCTCAGTGTGTTTAAAATTTTTAAGGGCTAGGGAATTCTGAAATATAAGCTAGAGGGTTATACCATTTGGTGCTTGTTATATCTTTTTGTTTGGATAAAATATTTCCTTTGTGTAAGGTAATGTTCTTTTTTTTTTTTAAATATATTTTCA
This sequence comes from Glaucomys volans, assembly GCA_020662805.1. Lineage (NCBI taxonomy): Eukaryota > Metazoa > Chordata > Mammalia > Rodentia > Sciuridae > Glaucomys > Glaucomys volans. Next base: position 158,473 of record JAJEJO010000547.1, read on the forward strand.
GTTGTCAATGGACTTTATTTTATTTATATGCAGTGCTGAGAATGAAACCCAGTGCCTTATGCATGGTAGGCAAACACTCTAACACTGAGCCATGACCCCAGCCCAGGTAATGTTCTTTCAAGCATTCTAAATTAAAGGCAAGTTTGAATTTACTTGTTAGGGAATATCTTACCTTTAATATAATACTGCTATGTAGAATTATATATTTTATGTATCCTAAATGTTCTTGAATTTGCATCTTTATTGTATCTGTATAGCTTACTCTCTTTGGACATTGAAGCAGGTTTTATGGGCTTTTAGTGCATATTTTAAGTTTATGCACTAAAACCCTTGCATAAGCATATTTTAAATTATGGCAAGTATCTTAAACCTGTTAATCCATATATATTAGCCCCCCCTCCCCCTCCAAATAATTACACAGGCATTTACTGAGAAGCCTGATACAAACTCTGAGCATCTGAAAGTTCAGATTCATCCTGAGCATTTGCTCCCATGCTAGGTTTTTTGGTATGGGGATTGAACCAGGGGCGCTTAACCACTGAGCCACATCCCTAGCCCTTTTTTTGTATTTATTTAGAGACAGGGTCTCACCAAGTTGCTCAGTGCCTCGCTCAGTTGCTAAGGCTGGCTTTGAACTCATGATCCTCCTGCCTCAGCTTCCGGAATTGCTGTGATTACAGGCCTGTGCCAATGTTCCTGGCCCCTTGTTATTTCCAACCCTTTTTATTTTTTATTTTGAGACAGGGTCTCACTGAGTTGCTTAGGGCCTCACTAAGTTGCTGAGGCTGGCTTTGAACTTGCAATCTTCCTGACTCAGCCTCCCGAGCTTCTGGAAATACAGACGTGTGCCTCCATGCCTGACAGTTTTTAAAGTTTATAGGGAAAACTTTGGGGTCTTCTGAAGAGACATGAATAATAAATACATGGTTATTTAATCTCACTTTCTGTACCTGAAAGCATCAACTATTATTTTATTCAAAGTAAGGAGCGCTCCCAGGCTTGCTCAGTGGAAGTATATCCGTCCTTCTCACTGTTCACAGCAATTTTTTTCCTCCATGATATTACGTGATAGATACATTAAGATGATTTTTTTTCCCTCTTCAAGGACACAGAAATTTAAATGTACCCATTTGTATAAAATCTCAAAGGAAATTATCAGGAATTATTATAGGACATTTTTTGACACTTGCATGTAAGAGAATCTTAACATTATGACATGTAACCCCTTTACCCATTTGTATTATTCAGAACCTTGTCTCTTGCTAAAACATGTGAGTGGCTTGCTTGGATATGTATGTATCTTTTCTGTAATAAATACTTTTGAAATACAGTGTTTTGGCCACATTCCAACTCTGTACCAAAGTATGGTTTCATGATAAACCTCGCAAAAAGCACATTGGCAGTAGTCCAGAAGCTGACTCACCAAGAAGTAATGATAGACACTTTGAAGGGAATGACCTATGCCAGGATCATGTTTCAAAGCTTCTTGCTATGATTACATCAGTGAAAGGCAGCCAAGAAATCAAGATGAGATCTTACTTGTACCTCTTGGGAGTAATGATACATAAAGAGGAAGGATGTCCACTGTAGGATACAAGTAAGATTTTTTTCCCAACAATCTTGTAAAGTTTGGGGGTGGGGAATAAATTGAGAAGTCAATGGTGGTAACCCTACTGAGACTGCCACAGTGCCTGCTGCGCCTTTTTCTTTTTCTGGACCTGGATGAGAATAACTTTATAATGACTAAGGTTAACTAAAGAAGCTCAATGTGTATCAGTTTTCTAGAGCTCAGAGAATATACTTAGCTCAGTAGTAAGCACAAGTATCATGTTTGTGTCAGACACTGCAGCTACTGTTTCCTACTTAGACTAGAAGAAACCAAGGCTAGACCTGTATCAGTTCAGTTTTGAGGAACAGGCCCTTTGCCTGTTAGATTGCATATTTTAGAAGTAAAAATAGTATGAAAGTGAACTTCTTTCAGTACTGCGGAATGCATACAAACTGATGGTTTTTGTGGATTAGAGTGATTGCTGCTCCATTTCTAAATCCAGTTTCATACCAGTTTTTCTAGGTGGCCAAGTAATCTTTTATAATTCCTTCCAAAGATCACCAAACTATTGACTCTGAGTGGAAATAGCAGAAGTATGCCCTTTTCATGTCCAAAGTTGTCCTCAGAGATAAGAAAACACCTAAATTACCTCAAAATATTTTTCAAAGATGAGACTAAATGAATATGCCACAGTGACAGACTGATTCATTTTGATTATAGAACTTTCTATTTTTTAATAAAAGTGTTAAACATGATAGTATTTCAATATAGAATACTATTTTAGCTATTTGCTGTTTTCTCTTAAGTATATTTAGAAATAAAATGTTTCCAGTATTTTCTCCAGAATTTGCTTCTCAAAAGTTAAAAGTAACTGGGCATGGTAGTACACATCTGTAATCCCAGCAGCTCGGAAGACTGAGGGAAGAGGATCACAAGTTTGAGACAAGCCTCAGCAATTTAGTGAGGCTCTAAGCAACTTAGCAAGACTCTGTCTTAAAAAATAAAAAGGGCTAGGGATATGGCTCAATGGTAAAGTGCCCCTGGGTTCAGTCTCTAGTACCAAAAAAAAGTTTAAAGTGAGCCAGGTATGGTGGTGCATGCCTGTAATCCTAGATTCTTGGGAGGCTGAGACAGGAGGATTGCAAATTCAAGGTTAGACTGGAAAGTAAGTGAGATATTGTCTCAGAATAAAATTAAGGGCTGGGATGTAGCTCAGTGGTAGAGTATTCACCTAAAATGCACCAGGCCCTGCAGGGTTGGTCGTTAAAAGTGCTTTTTATTATTTAAGAAATATTCTATTTTTGTAGCATTTGAGACTACAAATCCCTTAAGTTTGGTTTTCAGCCTTTTTCAGATAGTGTCTTTGCCCGCTTCTTTTTTGAGGTGTTGGGTATGTACCCAGGGCTTTGCACATGCTTTGCACATGGCAAGCTATTTATCATTAAGTCATACCCTCAATTCTGCTCTTTTGCTTTTGAATTGACCCCATGTATGCTATTTGTATATGCTATTTCTTATATGGTTTCAACTTGCATCTGTACATTATTTATTAGCTAGGTTTATGACTTGGGCAAGTTATCTTGGTGCCTTAGTTTTCCTATTTGTAGAATGAGGATAATAATATTACCTGTCTTGTGGTAGTGTTGTAAGATTAAATGCCCTATAAATGGTGAAGCACTTAATAGAATGTTCTGTGTGTGTTGGCTTAATTATTGTAAGCAAGGATTTTGACTCCTCTACAGTATTTGCAGCTCTTTATTTATATAATTTTTTTCTTTTTTTGTAAACAGTGTAACTCTCAGAACTTAACAGAACTTTGTATTAAGGAATAATAAATACCACCATGTATTTAATTTTTTCTTCAGTACTAGGGATTGAATCCAGGGCTTGCACATGTTAGGCAAGGCTTTACCACTGAGTTATATCCCTAGCTCTAAAATTTAAAAAATGAGACTACCCTTTTTCTTGCTAAAATATCATAAGCTTACTAAATTGACTTTTATGCCTCTTTTCCTTTTTTCCTCCTATGATAGGACTTTCTGTAATTATAGGTTAGTGGTTAGAATTTTTTATATTTAGTAGGTTTATTACTAATTTCTAGACTATATTCTTTTTGTTTTGTTTTGGTACCAGGGATTGAACCCAGGGGCAGTCAACCACTGAGCCACATCCCTAGCCCTTTTTTATTTTAAGTTGGGGTCTCAATAACGTAGGGCCTCACAAAGTCTGAGACTGGCTTCAAACTCATAATCCTCCTGCCTCAAAGGCCTCCTCAGCTGCTGGGATTATAGGTGTATGCCACCATACCTGGCTTTCTATATTATATTCTTAAACCAGATTTTTTGGACATGTAGGGATCTCTTCTCAACACTTACACCAGTAAAAGGAATATAGTATTCACTGGATCTTTTCGTTGATTTTTTTATTGCATAATTTTTATTCACAAATTATATAATCGTGAATATATTGTTGATCTCTTACTCTGCCTTCTTTTTTGTGATCTTTGCATTTAGTTCATGATTCAAAAAAAGTTTAGTGAGAATTTTTACTTTTAGATTATTCAGCAAAGATTCCCACATCTGATTTTCTCTTATGACTTGAAAATGCATATCAGACATGGCTGGTTTTGTACTCTTTTTCCTTGTAATGTTGATACAAGGGATTGACATTTGTCATAAAAGACCAGGAGGCATTTCCCCCCCCTCACTGATATTAATACATAGATGACAGGAACAAGCTTTTCCTTCTGGGCTCCTGAAGCTCAGACTGTGCACACCTTCACAATGCTCTGATGCAGCAGGTGTGTCTGCAGTGGGAGAGAATGGGGCCAAAAAGGGAAAGAGGAGCATTAGATGAGGTAAGAAGATGAGGAGATGGCACTGAGCCTTTGAGGCCCTGAGGCCTTCAGTTCTTTGTTTCTATGCACAACCTCCAAACCCTACCAGACAGTAAGTTCTGATTTTGTTGGTTAGCTTGACTTGGGTTTCTTTTACTTAAATTTGAAACTTCTGACTGATACATCCAGTATTAATCTGAATAATACCATTCCTCCATTGGCATTTCTAAGTATTTAAAGATAATTTGGATTTTAATCTCAGGGTAAACAATTATTATACATAGGTAAACTCAGTTTATATATGAATTAATATTCAGAATCAGTGGAGTGGAAATAGTAAAGTATCTCATTTATTAAAGGTCCTTGCTTAGACGAAAAATTATGAGTATAGAATGTACCAGTATTCCTTTCTCTATATACTTATACAGTGTGGGAGTTTCCACAGAGATAAAGTCAGACTATTCATAATTTCATTGATTAGGCATGTGTGTGTATATGTGTTTTTGTAGTGGGGATTGAACCCAGGCATGCTTTACCTTTGAGCTACCTCCCTAGTCATTATTTGAGATGGATCTCACTGAGTTGCCAACACTGGCCTTGAACTTGTGATTCTCCTGCCTCCGCCTCCTGAGTTGCTGGGATTACAGGTGTGCACTGCTGTGTATGACTTATTTTTAAACAAAATAGCTATGGTAGCTATATAGAAGGGGCAGAAAGTGGGTAAGAAAACCTGGGTAAAAAGTAGGACAGCAGAAAGCTATGTTTGCCAGACATTAATAAACCATTAGTAATTGCTTTAGGTTCCATAGATTATCCCCTTCTGGATTAAATGCTAGACTCTTGCAAAAGGAATTGTTGATAGAGGTGAAGAAAAAAGTCTTAGTTTTCTTGAGTTTTCTTGATGTTGATGTAGTTAGTATTATGATCAGTTTTCTTGTATTGCTTTTTAATAAGCCGTTGGCATTATGTTGACTTGCAAAATCTGGTTCTCTTTTACTTGACACTGATTGCTTGAGGGTAACACATGAGCTGGGAATTGAAAGACGGGTACAGTAATTCACCCTTATTCACAGTGGATACATGTTCCAAGATCCCCAGTGGATGCCTGAAACCACATGTAGTACCAAATTCTCCTATATGTAATCTATGCTTTTCCTATCTGTTTATCTATCATAAAGTTTATAAGTTCGGCCCAATAAGAGGTTAACAAGCAAGTCTAATGATAAAAAACAGTAATATTCTGTAGTAAAAACTATGTGAATTTTTCTCTTTTAAAATGCCTTAATTCCTCATTGCACCAAAATAATGTCAGACTGTGATAATGAAATCATGGGAAGCAAAATCACAGATGGGGGCCTGCATTGCTCAAAACTTTCAGGATTGTTTTTTGGAAGTCTTTGATAAATGTGTTTTTTAATTTTATATATTCGAGTCCCAAAATAATCCTGACCCTTGATTACAGAATGTGTTAAGCCAGCTATTTGAGATGTCCTTGCCACACTATTGGTTTAACTGTTTGTCCCTATGTAAATTGCAACTTTAATGTGTAGTTATGGGTTAAATATGGTTCCTGGAGTTCCATTGAAAGGATCTTAGTTATACACACCTTTGTGACCATTCCTAAAGCATATATTCCAAGTTTAGATTTATAGTAAAGTGGTCTGTATCCCAAAATATGATTCCACTGGTTACTAATGGTATAATTTTTGGTAAATCTAACTTCTTATAGGTCCTATAACTAAGATACAGGGAGAAGACTTGTCTTACCTGAGCATGCATGTGTATTTTTGACTTCTTTGCTGCCAAATCTTAAAATTTCAGCTTTAGAGAGGCATGGTTTGTACAAATTTTACCTTTTTTCTTGGATGTCATATATTAGAATTACATGGGATGTACTATTTTGTGTGTCCTCTTTTACTTAATGTAATACTTTGAGATTCATCCATGTTATTGAAAGCAGTAATGCTTTGTTTTATTTAATTGTTAAGTAGGAGTTCATTATGTGGATATTTCACATCTCTACCTGTTTACTAGTTGATGCTTATTTGGGCAGTTTCTAGTTTTGGTTGTTCTAGATAAAGTTTGTATGAATACTTGCATTCAGCTCTTTGTAGGGATATATGTTTTCATTTTCTTAGTTGAATATCTAGGATAGAAATTGCAGAGTTGTATGATGTGTATGTTTGTAACTTTAAAATAAACAATTTTGTATTCTCACTAGTAACCTCTGAGGAATTTCATGTACTCCATATCCTGTCAACACTTGGTATTGTTAGCCTTTATTAACTTCAGTTACTGGTGGGTCTATAGTGATGTAACATCATGGTTTTAATTTGTAATTTCCAAGACTAATGATGATCATCTTTTCATGTGCTTATTCATGTATTTTGGTTAAATGTCTGTTCAAATTTTCTACCCATTTAAAAAAGTAGGTTTTTGTTTATTGTTAAATTGAAGTTGTTTTCAAAAATGTATTCTTGATGTAAAGGTTTTTTTGTTTTTTGTTTTTGTACCAGGGATTGAACCCAGGGGCACTTTACCACTGAGCCTTGGCCCTATCCCTTTTTTATATTCTATTTAGAGACAGGGTCTCTAAAGTTGCTTAGGGCCCTCACTAAGTTGCTGAGGCTCACTTTCAATTCGTGATCCTCCTGCCTCAGCCTCCTGAGCTGCTGGGATTACAGGTGTGCACCAGGCTTAATATAAATTCTTTATTACCAGTCTTGGAAACCACATGTTTTTGCAAATGTGTTCTCATGGCTTCTGCTCTTCTTTTTTTCTAATAGTATCTTCAGAGAGCAAAACAATTTAATTTCTATGTAGTCCAAATGATTGTTTTTTACCCCCCCACCTTTTATAGATCTTTGTATCTTATTTAAGGATTTTTTTTTTAAGGTCATTAATGTTTTCTTCTGAAGTTTGTTTCTTTTAAAAATAGCTTTAGGTTTTACATTTAGGTCTGTGAAATGCTTTGAATTAAAGTTTGTATAATGAGTGAAGTAAGTAGGATTGAGGTTTTGGGGTTTTTTTTGTACCGGTGATTGAACTCAGGGGTGCTTAACCATTGAGCTGAGAGCCACATCCCCAGTCTTCCCCCACCCTTTTGGGACAGGATCTTCACTAAGTTGTTCAGGCTGGTCTCGAGTTTGTGATCCTTTTGCCTCAGTCTCCCTAGTAACTTGGACTATAGATATGTGCCACTGTACCTGACTTGCTCTTTGCTTTCTATTTATCTCATATATTCTTTGTTTTTCTCTTATTGATGTAAGTACTTTGGAATATTTCATTTTATCACCTCTAGTGTATTAGCTATACTTACAATTTTTTTTTTTTTTGTGGTGCTGGGTTTCTAACTCTGGTAGAGTGCATGTTTAGCATTGAACTACATCTCCAGCCCTGTTTTATTTTTTCCATGACTGCTGTAGAGTTTATAGGAGGCACAATGTACTTTAAAGTACAACTATACTGCTTGATGTATTAAATAAGAAGCCTGTGGGTAGAATATCTGTTTTTCCACCTCCTGTCCATTTTGCTATTATTCTGCATTTTATTTCTAGATGTGTTACAAAACCCATATATTTTAGTCAGCTTTTTCATTGCTGTGACCAGAAGACCTGATAGGAACAATTTTAAGGAAGAAAAGTTTATTTTGGGACTTACAGTTGTAGAGATCTCGGTCCACAGATAGCCGACTCCTCTCCTTGGGGCCTGAGGTGAGGCAGAACATCACAGCGGAAGTGTGTGACAGAGGAAAGCAGCTGGGGATATGGCACCAGGAAGCAGAGAGAAGTCCCCTCACTACAGACAAAATATATAAACCCCAAAGGCATGCTCTCAGTAACCCACCTCCTGTAGCCACACCCTACTTATCTACAGTTACAACCCAGTCAATCCCTATCAGGGGATTAATGCACTGACTAGGTTAAGGATCTCCTTACCTAATCTTTTTACCTCTAAACCTTCTTCTGATGTCTCACACATGAGCTTTTGGAGAATACTTAATATCTAAACTATTAACAACCATAATTCATTGTTATTATTATCATCTGTTTTAAACAGACTGTTGTCTCTTAAAGAGGAAAAGATGTATTTATCCCAATTCTTCAAGACTTGTTTTTATTAACTTCGTTAGAGTGGGCCTGGAGGGGAATCTTTGCAGTAGGCCTAGTTTAGCCCAGTTTATAAGGTCTTAGCTGAATACCCTGAGTTAAATAAAACCTCTTTGGTTAGAAAAAAAACATCCAGGTTGACTCTGGTACTTAAGTTTATAGTTCCCAGGTAGTTGCTTGTTACCTAATGATTCTTTGTCCTTGGAATCTCACCTGTTGCATGTGCAGCTAGTTTAACTAGTAAAGATAAAAGAGTATCCCACAAATTACAGCTGTCACAGCCTTCCAAAACTCATTAGCATTTCTAACTGGGTTTCTGCTCTGCTTGGATTCCTGGATTTCCCCTTTCTGGCCCGTGTCTGGAAAGTATCTCAAAGCACAAAGATTGAACAGTCATAGGGCTCAGGTAATTTGTTTTCTCTTGGGAATCACAGTTCTTTTCTATTGTCCAACATTTAAGAATTCCGTGTTTTGCCAATTTTTTAGTTGTTTGTGGTGATGGGGTGTCTAGTCTCAAGTAGTTACTCCATCATGGTCAGACTACTTTAATCTTCTGTAAGTACAGTATTCCATGTGATAAGAGTCATTACAATCTATTTCATAAAGCATTTCTGTTTAGAAGTAAGCATTTCTTATTTCTTATTAAGCATTTTATAGCAGCCTTCTAACAGCTTTAAGATATAATCTCACTACTCAATTTTGGATTATTGTGTTCTTGCCCTATAATATTCCAGCACATTTAGTAGAAGATTTTGTTTTGACTCTAACCATCTGGTGGTAGTCATTAGAATGTGGAAATAATTCAAGAGCACTAAGCTCTTAATAATCTGGTTTAATATTGGAGGAGAAAAAGTGATTGAAAATGGCTAATTTTTTACATGAAGGAGGCATTAAATTATATTAAGTACTTGAAGTGTTGCCAAAGGTATTTCCTAATTGGGTCATTGTTTAGGTCTATAGGTTTCAATTTTGTTTTCTTAGCAGAATTAAGGCATCCAAGAAAAGGCCCTTCAGGTAAGATTTTAAAAATTACACTGGGATTTGCATCATAAGTTCACATCACAGCTTTCTGAGGGCCCCTGTGCCTTGCCTCCTGACCCACCTGTCCTTGCCCCAAGGTGTCCTGGACCCTACCGGCCTATGAGATTTCATAATCATAATGTGTGCTTTTCATCTGCCTAATAAATCAAACCATGTTTATTTATCAGGTATTTTATTTCACTGTAACAAATCTTTGTGCCAGATTTGGCATTTAAATTATTGACAAATGAGGACAAATAACTTCCCCTCATGTTATCATCGTTATTTCTAGGCAAACAATATTGTTATAAAAATATTGTGCTTTTTCTTAATACTTTTTTTTAATGTCTTGGTAAAAAATCATTTAAGGCAAATATACGTATTCATAGTATATATGGGTGAGTAAGATCTTTGGGTAGCTGGAAGATCTTATGAGTAATTAGTTTTTGCTATTAAATGGGTTTTGAATAGCTATCAAAGGATCATTTAGTAAAGGGAAGTTGCTTATATATTTTGAAACTGAAATTTTCCCTCTGAAATTATCAAATGTCTTATGTTGTTAATGCAAAGGATTAAAGTGTTTAATTTAGAAATGATTGCTGTGTTATTTGGCATGAGAAAAATGTGAAGTTAGCATGATCTGTGCTTGTCTTTTTTTTTTCTTTCTTTTTTTTTTTTTTTTGCTGCAGTGCTGGGGATTGATCCCAGGGCTTTGTGCTTGCGAGGCAAGCACTCTACCAACTGAGCTATATCCCCAGCCCTGTGCTTGTCTTATTGATACTTTAGAGATGGGTAGTTCTTTCTTAAACCAGTTTCCCAGTGATTGCCTGGATAATATTTTTCTTCTTGTACTGAAAAATAAGTCCATGGTGTTAAGCAGGCATCTTTAAATTAATCATCTGATTTCCATAGTTTCCATGAGTTCAATGAATTTTGAACTTTAAAATTTTATTTGATTTGCAGGTAGGAATTCTTTGAAGTATTTCTCTTGCCTTGAAATATCGTCTTTTTGATGTTGTTACCTTTTTCCTTTGCAGGACTTAGCTTAGGCTTGATAGTACAATAAATATTTATTAGTGTCGCTTATTTTCTAGGAATTGTCGTGCAGTTGACTTTGGATGCATTGTTGAACAAGGTGTTTCTCACTACATAAGGTCTTTAGTCGATGAAGGAAAAGGAACAGGAGTTGGGAAATAATACTCCAGCATAAGGTGCTTTTTTGTGTCGTGTAGGTAGATTTTCCTGAATGGTTGATAGTTTTCTACCTACTTTTGGCATGGGGATTTTACCAAAATCTTAGCCAACTCTTAACTTAAAGGGAATATATCATGTTAAATGTTAAGAATAATGGGAATTTTAATTAAAAATGATATGTGTTATGGATCCTAAGAAGTACAAAATACTATTTGCTTTTAAGGATACAAGGAAAGGTTTGTCTGTTTATATAGTCAGTTATAGTGTCTTATTTCTTTTCTTCCAGGGACATTTCAGTATAAGGTAAAAATCTAAAATTATTGCTCTTAATGCTTTGGGTACAAATACCATGTGACTGCATAGTTTTGCTAATAGTCTTTGAGTTATTAAGTACATTACCTCATTTTATGTTCCCCTTTTTTTTTCCCCCCCGGGGGCAAGGTTTTTAGACCCCACCACTTAGCATGGAACATTTTTATTCTTAGTACCATAACTTAGCACATACTTAAAAGTAAATGTTTTGTCTTGCCATGGATTTCTTACCGATGTATCTAATGAAGTGGTTTAAACTGTCCACTTTTATATACATTGAAGGCAAGAGGTAGCCAAGAAGGGAAAAAGGGATGTTTTGTCAAGAGATTAATACGATTATCTTCTTTAAAAAATGGCATTTGCCCAGTAAGACATTTGGCCCATGAAATTTAGTAAATACTTCTGTACTATTAATTTATATTCACGTTTGGGCGTGTTTCTAGTCTTTGTTTCAGTCTTTAGAAAATATTTTTCTAGATTAAACCGAATCTTGTAAAATTATGTTTACAATGTATTTCAATTGTCTAACTGTACTAGGATGTTAACTGATGACCATATATGTACATTTTACTCTTCATTATTATTATTATTATGATGATGATGATGATAATGATGATGTACCAGGGACTGAACCCAGGGCTGAAGCACATCCCAGCCGTTTTTATTTTTTGATTTTTGAGACAGGACCTTGCTCAGTTGCTGAGAGGCTAGCCTTGAACTTGCGATCCTCCTGCCTCAGCCTCCCAAATTGCTGGGATTACAGGCATGTGCCACCATGCCCCACGCTTTTATTATTTTTAAGAGTAAGGAAATTAATTTAAAAAATTTAATCATCTGGGTGTGGTGTCGCATGCCAATAATCCCAGTGACTCAGAAGGTTAAGGTAGGAGAATCACAGGTTCAAGACCAGCCTCTGCAGCTTATTAAGACCCTATCTCAAAAAATAAAAAGGGGCAGTGCTGGGGTTGTGACTTATTGGCAGAGAGGCACTGGATCCAATCCTTAGTACCACATAACAAATAAAGACATTCTGTCCATCTTCAACTATGAAAAAGAATTAAAAAAAAAAAAAAGGCGGGGGGGGGGAGCTGGGGTTGTAGCTCAGTGGTGGAGCATTTGCCATGCATGTGTAAGGCACTTGGTTCAATCCTCAGCACCACATAAAAATTAATAAAATAAAGATATTATGTCTATCTACAACTTAAAATATTTAAAAAAAGCAAAAAGAACTTGGGGATGTAGCTCAGTGGTAAAGCGCCCTTGAGTTCAATTCCCAGCACATGCTCCCCCCCCCCGAAAAAAAAATCAGATAACTTATGAACTCATTAGTTTTTTCTTATTAGCTAAAACAATTATTAGGTCATTGCATATTGTACTAATTAAAGTGACTCATTTCTGCTAATTAAACCATGTATGATAGGCTAGAGAGAAGAACATTTTGCTCACTATGTAAAAAAATAAACCAAGCCCAACAGGCAATTCGTGACTGAGAATTAAGACTCTAGGAATATAAGGTGCTTAAGTTGAAGTCTATATGGATGTGGAATTTTTATTTATTTATTTTTTTGGTACTGGGGATTGAACCCAGGGGCACTTAACTACTGAGCCACATCCCCAGCCCTTTTTACTATTTTATTTAGAGATAGGGTCTCGCTGAGTTGCTTAGGGACTCACTAAGTTGCCGAGACTGGCTTTGAACTCGCTCTCCTCCTGCCTCAGCCTCTTGAGCTGCTTGGATTACAGGTATGCCTCACCCAACTGGATGTGGAATTTTAATAAACAGTATCTTGTTAAATTTGTGTATTAAGTTTTGATACTTGAAAGATTACTGATATTGAGGATATTTCAATTGTATGTTATATTTATTGGGGCATCTACGTAACAGAAATGATATGGTTGATATTTAAACTTTTAAAAAAATATTTAAACTTTTTAAATGATAAGAAGAGAATTTTAGCCAAAGGAAATCATGGGAAGAATAGTGTAGACCTATCATGGGTAAAGCTTTTTTGGGGGGGGGGGGCGGGTGGGTACCAGAGATTGAACCCAGGGACATTCTAACACTGAGCCACATCCCCAGTCTTATTTTTAAAAAAAATTTTTTTTTGTAGTTGTAGATGAACAGACTGCCTTTATTTTGTTTATTTTTATGTGGTGCTAAGAATTGAACCCAGTACCCCACGCATGCTAGGCAAGCGCTCAACCGCTGAGCTACAGCCCCAGCCCTAATTTTTAATTTTGAGAGGGGGTCTTGCTAAATTGCTTAGGGCTGGCCTTGTTAAGTTGCTGAGGCTGACTTTGAACTAGACTTTGTTCTGCCTCCCGAGTGCTGGGATTATAGGCCATTGAAACCACAAAGCTTTAAAAAAATAGTTTTCTCTTTTCCAATACTGAGGGTTGAGACCAGGGGTTCTCTGTTACTGAGGTACTTCCCAAACCATTTTTTTTTTTTTTTTTTTTAAATTTTGAGATGGAGTCTCATGATGTCTGGGCTGCCTTTGGACTTGTGATCCTCCTGTCTGTCCCGGCCTCCCAAATTGCTGGTATCTCAGGCATGCACCACTGACTCAGCTTTTTTTTTAAAAAAAACTTTATGTATAAATAATTCTCTAAGAGTAGAAATTACTCAAGCATAGGTTTTAATTGTGTAAGGATTGATACTAACCAAATACAAAGATAAACTATAAGGATTTTGATATTCCTTTGCCTTTTAACACTCTTCTTTGAATATATCTGAATGAATGCTTAATTTCTTTTCTTTTTTTTTTTTTTTGTATTGCTGGGGAATTGAATCCAGGACCTTGTACTTGTAAGACAAGCACTCTACCAACTGAGCTATATCCCCAGTCCCTTTCTTAAGGTTTTGCTGGCCACCCCCCACCCTTTTTTTTTTTTTTTTTTTTTTTGGTAGTGCTGAGGATTGAATCTGGGTTTTGTTTTATGCTGAGCAAGCACTTTCCCACTGAGCTACACCCTCAGCCCATCAGTTTTATTTTAAAGATTTTTTTATAAGAAAAGCTTAAAGGGTTGGGGTTGTAGCCTAGTGGTAGAGAGCCTGTAGTAATTTACAGTATTTTTTTTTTAATGTTACAATATTTTAATGAATTTTCTGTTTGTCTTTTGGGGAGTTTCTTTTGAGAAAGCTTAGCATTTTATTCTTTAATGGATCGCTCGTGCTTATTTTCTTAAATTCTTAATTTACCTTATTATGTTTTTTCAAGTGTATAGTTCTGTGGCATGTAAGTACATTCACATTATTGTGCAACTGTTGCCACCATCCATTTTCAGAACTTTTTCATCATTTTCAACTAAAACTCTGTATTCATTAAACTCTAATTGCCCATTCTTCCCTCCCACCAGTCCTTGGCAACCACCATTCACATTTTCTATAAACTTGACTACTGTAAGTACCTCAATATAAGTGGAAACACAGAGTATCTGTCTTTTTGTGACTGACTTATTTCACTTAGTCTTCAGGGTTCATGTATGTTGTGAAATGGATCAGAATTACTTTCCTTTTAAAGACTAAATAGTACCCCTTATATATATGTACCACATTATATTTATTCATCCACTGATGGATAGTTGAAACCATTTAGGCGTGGGGAATAATGCTGTTATGAACATCAGTGTACAAATATCTATTCAAGTTCCTGATTTTATTTGTTTTGGGTATTTCCCAGAAATGGAATTGCTGAATCATGATTATTCTATGTTTAATTTTTTGAGAAATTTCCATGTCATTTTCATAGTGGCTGTATTTTACATTTCTGTCACCAATGTACAAGGTCCTGGCCAATACTTAAATTTTTTTTTTAAAGTTTCTTTTTTTCAGTGTATTATTTTAGTTGTAGATGGACATAATACCTTCATTTATGTGGTGCTAAGAGTCAAACCCAGTGCCTCACATGTTAGGAAAGTGCTCTACCACTGAGCCACTTGCCCCAGCCCTAAAAAAATAAAAATTACTAAGAATTGTTTTTAAAAGTAGCAATCTTAGTGGATGTAAAGTAGTATCCCATTGTGGTTTTGATTTACATGACTAATGACGAGTGATGTTGAACATCTTTTCTGGTACATATTGGCCTTTTGTATAACTTTGGAGTAATGTCTTTTCAAGTCTGTGCTAGTTTTCCAGGCTACCCTAACAAAATACTGCAGTATAGGTGGCTTAAACAACAACTTTATTTTCTCTTAGTTTTGAAGACTAAAAAGCCCAAGATGAATGTTCTGACAATGTTCAGTGTTGGTGAGGGCTCTCTTCTTGAAGAGTGAGCTCTCTGGTGTCTCTCACAAACTCAGTAATCCTTTTAAATCATGACTCAACTGAATGATCTTATTTAATCTTCATTGCAGCTGTAAATATTTTACCTCCAAATATATTGTCACATTAGGGATTAGGGCTTCAACATTTGAAATTTGAAGGGACACAGAGTTCATAACAAACTACTTTGCCCATTTTTGAGTTGTTGTTGAGTTGTAGAAATTTTAAAATGTATTCTGGATATTAATCCTTTATCAGATACAGGTTTTGTAAATATTTTCTCCTGTGGAGTTGCCTTTGTATTCTGCAATAGTGCTTTTTGAGATACAAAAGGTTTTCATTTTGATGTAGTATAGTGTATTTTTCTTTGTCCCTTTAGTCACTTAATGGCCATGTCATCCAGCAAATCAACTGTTGCAGTATCACAGTGCTTAAGTTCAAGTAACCCTTACCTATAGACTGACATTATATCATTTACCTCTCTTTGTTATGTCACATAGGCATTTTATCAGCTCACAGGAAGGATAAGTACAGTACACGAAGATATTTTGGGAGAGGAAACCACATTCACATAACTCTTGTTATAGTATTTTCTCTTTTTTCTTTTTTTTTTGCAGTGCTGAGGATTGAACCCAGGGCCTTGTGCTTGCAAGGCAAGCAGGCACTCCACCAACTGAGCTATATCCCCAGCCCAGTATTTTACTTTTATTACAGTATTTTCTCTTTGGTTGCATTACTCAAGAAATCGTTGCTAAATGCATTCTCATGAAGCTTTTCCCCTGTTTCTTTATAAGAGCTATAAATACTTTTATGTCTTTCTTATTTTGATTTAATTTTTATATTCAGTGTAAGGGAATGGTCCAACTTTATTCTTTTGTTTAGGCACATACAGTTTTCCCAGACTCTTGAAAAGATTGTCCTTTCCTTATTAAATTGTCTTGGTATCTTTGTTAAAAATAATTTGATCATATAGTAGTCCCCCCCCCCCCCCCCCCGTGGTGCTGGGAATTGAACCCAGGGCCTTGGGCTTTCGAGGCAAACACTATACCAACTGAGCTATATCCTCAGCCCCAGTAGTCACTTTTGTCCATGGATAGGATATTTCAAGATCTGTGGATGGCTGGAACTGTGGATAGTACCAAACCTTATACATACACTGTTTTTACCTATATTTTGGCAAATTTCCTCTATTTATAAAATAGCCACGATAGATTAGCGATAATAAAAAAAACAATAAAAATAAAATGGAACAATTAATACACTGTAAGAAAAGTTACGTAAGTGTGGTTTCCTCTCTCAAAATAACTTCTTGTACTGTACTAATCCTTCCTATTATGATGTGAGATGAGGCAATACCTGTGATGAGATGAAGTGAGGTGAATGACATTTTCGTGTTAGACTATGAGTAAGGGTTATTGAACACAAGCACTGTGATACTGCAGTAGTTGATTTGATGTTTGACATGGCTATTAAGTAACTAAAGGACAGGTAGTGTATATGCTGGACAAAGGGATCATTCATGTCCTGGGACAGAATATTTCATTATGATACTCAGAATAGCATGCAATTTAAAACTTGTGAATTGTTTCTGGAGTTTTAATACTAATATTTAATATTTTCATACTGTGGTTGACCTCGGGTAAATGAAACTACAGAAAGTGAAAATAGGCAAGGAGGACTACTGTATAAGGGACTACTGTATATTTCTGGACTTTAGATTTCATTCCATTAGTTTATGTGTCTACTCTGGCTTCCACACTGGCTTTTTTTGGTTTTGTTTTGTTTTACTTTTTTGTGGTGTTGGGGAGGGAACCTAGAATCCTTGCTCATGGTTGGCAGCTAATCTACCTCAATACTACTTGAATGACTGTAGCTTTGTAGTGTATTCTGAAATCAAGAGTTCTCTAACATTGTTCTTGATCTTCAAGGTTGTTCTGGATATATAGGGTCCATTGAAATTCTATGTAAATTTTAGGATGAAATTGTCTTTCTGCAAAAAAATATTAAAAATTAAAAAAATAATGTTTTAGTTGTGGATAAACCTTTATTTATTTATATGTGGTGCTGACAATAGAATCCAGTGCCTCACACATACTAGGCAAGTACTCTACCGCCTAGCCCATGATTGAAATTTTGGTAGGGATTGTATTGAATCTGTAAATCACTTTGGGTAGTATTGACATCTTCACATGATTATCTTTCCATTATTTGTATATTCAATTGTGGGCAGCTATAAATGTATTAGTCTTGCTTCTTAAGTTTATACCTGTTTGTTCTTTTTGATGCTATTGTACACAAAAATGTTTTATTAATTTCCTGTGTGCGTGTGCGTGCGTGTGTCTGTGTGTTGCTGCATCCTCAGCTCCCCCTTTTATAGTTTGGATCATGAATAGAATTGCTAGATTTTATGGCTTGTAACTCACTTGGTTATCCATACTGATGTTTATCATTAATTTGGTTGTCTTAGGTAATAGACTAAACATTTTTCCCTTTTCCTTTTTTTGTCCTGCTAGAAATCAAGCCCAGAGTTTTGTGCATGTTATACTAGAGCTACACCCTCAGTCCCTCTTTAGTTTGTTGGTTGTTTTTGGAAGCTGATGTTACTTTGTGTCTCTTCTGTTTTGTGTAGATATAGAGGTTGCAGGTGTTGTAAGCCTTGATAATTGTAAATATTCTTCAAAGGGATAAGTTCTGGGTTTTTTTTTTTTTTTTTTTTTTTTTTTTTGAACCAGGGATTGAACTCAAGGACACTCGGCCACTGAGCCACATCCCCAGCCCTGTTTTTTTGTATCTTCTTTAGAGACAGGGTCTCACTGAGTTGCTTAGGGCCTTGCTAAGTTGCTGAGGCTGGCTTTGAACGCGCGATCCTCCTGACTCAGCCTCCCAAGTTGCTTGGATTACAGGCGTGCGCCATCATGCCCGGCTGATAAGTTCTGTTTTTAAGAAAAAGAGCAAAAGAGTAAGAATGTAAAAATACTTTTTTTTAATTTAAAGAATTCTTTCTTTCTTTCTTTTTTTTTTAGTTGTTGATGGATCTTTATTTATTTATTTATTTGTTTATATGCAGTGCTGAGAATCGGAAACCAAGGCCCCACTTGTCAAGTGCTCTGCCACTGAGCCACAACTCCAGCCCTACTTTCTTTGTTTTTAAGAAAATAACTTTTTAGTATATTCAGAGTTGTGCAGTTATCACCACTAATTTTAGAACTCCCCCCCCAATACCCCATGCTTGTTACTCTAGTTTACCATCTCTTTATCCCTAATAGCTACTAATTGAGTTTTTGTTTTTATGGATTTATCTGTTTGAATAGTTCATGTAAATGGAATTATACAGTATGTGACCTTTTCCATCTGTCTTTTCACTTAGTATAGTGTTGTAAGGTTCATCCATTGTTAGTACTTCATTGCTTTTAAGGTTTGTTTAATAATATTCCATTGTATGGATATACCACATTGTTTATTCATTCATTGGCGATTTGTACTTTTTCACTATTATGCATATTGTTGCTATGAACATGTTTACATGTGTGAACATATGTTATTGGTTATTTTGGGTATATACCTGGGGTTGAAATTGCTGAGTCATATGGTAATTGTATGTTTAATTTTTTGAAGAGCTGTCACTTTTCCACAATGGAACTATAGCATTTCAGATTCCTACCAGCAGTATATATATTAAGGTTCCAATTTCTCTGCATCCTTGACTACATTTTTTTAAATTTATTTTTTTTGGTAGTACTGGGGATTGAATCCTAGATAAATAAATGCTTTACCAGTGAACTGTACCCATAGTCCTATTTGTCTTTTTGAATATAGCTATCCTAGTGGTTTTGAAGTAGTATCCCGTTGTGGTTTTGAGTTATAATTCCTTTATGACTAATGATGTTGAGCATTTTTCCATGTGCTTATGACCATTTTTGTATCTTCTTTGGAAATATGTCTATTCAGATGATTAGTTCATATTTTAATTTGGAACTTTGAAACATTTTTGTTGAGTTATAGGAGTTATTTATTGTAGACAAAAATACTTGCTGGAGACTTGAGGCAGAAGGATCACAAGTTCAAAACCACCTCAGCAATTTAGCCAGGCCCTGAAAAAAAAAGTGTGGGGTTGGTGGTAATGGTTTTATTTTTTTTTTAAATTTTTTTATTTTTTTGCGGTGCTGGGGATTGAACCCAGAGCCTTGTGCTTGCAAGTCAGGCACTCTATCAACTGAGCTATATCCCCAGCCCTGGTGGTAATGGTGGTGGTGCTGGGGATGTAGCTTAGTTGGTTAAGTGCTCCTGAGTTCAATCCCCAGTACCAAAAAACCAGAAACCAAAAAACTTTATCCTTGAGTGGACTTCTTCCTGCCTTGATTATGACCTTTGGAGCACAAAAACACTTAATTTTAATGAAATTCCTTTTATCTATTTTTTCTTTAGTCTTGCCCTTCTGGTTTCTTGTCTTAGAAATCATTGCTGAATCCAAGGTCATAAAAATTTACTCCTGTTTTATTATAAAAGTGGAAAAGTTTTTGTTCATATATTGCTCTTATGTAATGGTTTTTTATTCATTTTTGTTAATTTTTGCATATGATCTGAGGTAGAGGTCCATTTTCATTCCTTTGTGGATATTTACCAGTCACACCATTTTTTTTTCTTTTTACACCAATAATGATTCTTATTGAGCTGTCTTAGCATTTCTGTAAAAAATCAATTGACCATATATGTAAGAGTTTCTCAACTTTTAATTCTGTTCCATTGATCTGTCTCTTCTTACATGAGTATCACATTGTCTTAATTGCTGTGTTTTTGTATTAACTTCTGAAATTGGAAAGTGTGAGTTATTTAACTTTTATTTTTGAATGCTTCATAAATATTAATTTTTTTTTTTTTTTTTTTTTTTAAAGATGGTGGTCTCTACTTGTTTCCCAGGCTGGCCTTGAACTCAGGATCCTTCTGCCTTAGTCTCCTGAGTGTTTGGGATCACAGATGTACACTACCATGCTTGACTAGAATATTTAAATTTGTGTGTGTGTGTGTGTGTGTGTGTATGATGGGAATTGAACCTAGGGCCTTGTGTATGCCAGGCAAGTGCTTTCTCTAACATGGAGCTACATTCTTGGACATACTTTATCCCAGTTTTTAGTTGGGGGTTTTGCTATGTTGTTCAGGTTGCCCTTGACCTTGAACTCCTGCTACTCATTCCTTGGCTTCATGAGTAGCTGAGACAAGTGTGTGCCACCAAACCCAACTCCATTTAGTGGTTTTTTAAAATTAGAAACTATTTTTTTAATTGACAAGCAAAAATTGCATATATTTATGGGTTATCATTGTGATGTTTTGATATATGTATAAGCCATGCTGTGTTCAGTTAGGATAAATGTAGATCACTTTTTTTTTTTTGGCGGTGCTGGGGTTTGAACCCAGGGCTTTGTGCTTGCAAGGCAGACACTCTACCACCTGAGCTATATCCCCAGCCCTAGGGTAAATGTATCTGCTTAAACATTTGTCATTTCTTTGTGGTAAAAATTTTCAAAACCCTTTGTTTTAGCATTTTTTTAAATGCACAGTTTAATAGTTTTGTGTAGTCACCCTACTGAGCAATACAACTTCTTTCTGTTGTCTTACTGTATTGTAGTGCCTCTTGACCAACCTTTCCTCGTCTTTCTTTTTCTCTCCCCAGCCCCTAGTAACTGCTGTTCTTTTCAACTCAGAACTTTAGGGGAGTACTTTTTCTAGATTCCATATATAAATGAGATGATTATGTATTTGTCTTTTCGTGCCTGGCATTTTTCACTCAACATCCCAGCCATTATGGAAAACAGTATAGGGATTCCTCAAAAAATTAATAGAGCCAGGCAAGCTACATGATCTAGCAGTCTTACTATGGGTTACATATCCAAAGGGAATGAAAATGTATAGAAAGGATATCTTCCATCTCAACATCCCTTGGAGCGTTATTCATAATAGCCAAGAAATGGAATCTGCCTAAGTAGCCATCAACTGATGACTGGATCATTGGTGCATTATAATTATAATTTGTTACATTTGTTGTTACATATTCATATATGCACATGATATATGGCCAGTATCATTCCCCAGTATTTTTTTTGTCTTTTTCAATTTTTTTTCCCTCTCTTATGGAACACAGGAAGTTTTTTTAATGGATGTACTTTTTAGATTGTTGTCTTATGAATAGGTTAGAAAAGTGTGCATTTGTTATTTATTTCTCTAGACACCACTTTTAAAGGTATTCTAATGTTTAGAGGGAAGGTTTATATTTTGACTGAAATGCTTCTACTATAGTTGAGTATTGAGAGTAGTGTGTGAAGGATATGGAGGGCCAAATGACTCTGGGAGACACACTGGGTTCCATACAAATTGCCTTTTAATTTAAGTTAAATCAAATTCATTGAATTTGTTTCTTAGTATTTAATTTCCTGATAATATTTTGAAGCTTGACTTGTGTCTGCATATTTTTACTTTTTCAAGTGAACTTTTTTTTAAGTGAACTTTATTAAGGTAAATTTGTATGTAACAAAATTTACCTAGCTTTTTTTCTTTTAAATTTTGTAGTTGTAGATGGGCAGAATGCCTTTATTTTATTTATTTTTTATGTGGTGCTAAGGATGGAACCCAATGCCTCACATGGGCTAGGCAAGCACTCTGCCACTGAGGTACAGCCCCATCCCCTCACCTAGTTTTTTTTTTTAGAGATGTATGCACTTATAAAATCACTGCTCAGTCAAGATATAGAATATTCCCATCACTGCTAACAGAGTTCCATGTGCCCACTGGCCGTCATTTCTTCCTCCTGCCCCAGTGAATTACTGATCTGATCTCCCTGTCACTGTAGGTTAGTGTTGGTTGTTTTTTTGTGTTTGTTTTTGTTTTTTTACCTCTTACAGAATTTAATAGAAACATTTATTTCCAGATCTTTTATGAGGACTTATGAATTTGTAATTATATTGTTATTAAGAACATAAACAGAAAATGATTAAATTTCAGAATTACTGGTTTAAATCTTGAATTTTCTCAGAGCTAAGAATTGTTTCTGAAATGGTGACTTGGTAACTTCATTATTAAATAAAAATTTTTGTGTTAAATTCTGCAATTGAAATACTGACATAGCAAGTTTAACAGTGAATCTCTGAAATGAGATACAGGCCAGTGGAAGGAACATAGCGGTAACTGATCTACCCCTATCCATTTCCATACTTGGCTCTTAAAAGTTAGTTTCATGGTCCTCTTGACCATTAAATACATTTTTTTGCTTATATTTTCCTGTACATATGGGTATTACTTTGAACATAGGACCCCATTCAAAATGATATTGTATTAAGTTTGTGTTTTTAAAACATAATGCTTTATTCCCATAGTCTTCCCCAAGGGCACAGGGGGACCTTTATTTTTATTTTCTTTTTTTCCCCAGAAAGCGACTGAGGCAGTAGAGGAGAGGAGTATGCCCAACCTGATTTCTAGCCCCATCTTTGAAAGTATCTTTATTGAGATGTAATTCACAAATCATACGTCATCCATTCACAATGTAAAATCCCGTGGTTTTTGTTTGTTCGCAGAATGGTGAAGCAATCACCACAACTTTAGAACTTTATTGTTCCAAAATGAAACTCTGTAGCCATTAGTAGTGACTGTCCATTTCCTTCCAGGTATTCTTCCCTTTCTTGGCCCCAAGCAACTACTTACCTACTTTCAGTTTCTATATATTTGCCCATTCAGGACATTAAAAAAATAGTCCTCCTATCTAACTCAAATTTTATAGCCTTTGACTAATTTCTCCCATCTGCTTCTCCTTCCTAATCACCCAAGCTTTTGGTGACCACCATTCTACTTGCTTCTTGTATGATAACTTTAAAGTTTCACATGAGTGAGATCATGTGGCAGTTTTTTCTCTGTGCTTATTTAGCTTATTTCATTCAGCAGAAGATCCTCTAGGTTTATCCATGTTGTTGCAAATGATAGGAATTTGTTCTTTTTCTTCTTTCTTTTTCTTTTTTAAAATTTGTACCAGGGATTAAACCCAGGGGCACTTTATCACTATATCCTCAGCCCTTTTGTATTTTGAGACAGGGTCTCACTAAAGTTACCTAGAGACTTTGCTAAGTTGCTAAGCCTGGCCTCAAACTTGGGATGCTCCTGAATTGCTGGGATTACAGGTGTAAACCACTGTGCCTGGTTGAGTAATTTGTTTTTGATATTTTTTAGGTTAAAAGACTATTCTGTTGTATATATACAACACCACAATTACTGTATCCATTCAGCTGTTGATGGACACTTCTAGACCTTTTAAAGACACCTAATTTTACAGATTTATCAAGATTTCATGTTACTTGGTCAGACCTCTTGACAGCCAATTCTTCATTCTTCCTTGCAAGTACTTCAATCTTGCCTTCTATTCAAAAGTCTGTAATGATTGTTCTAAAAACAAAACAAATCCCCAAAAACTCAGAGGTAGTTTGACCACAATTACAAGGATTGGTCATAAATCTGAGTGCTTGGATAATTTATTTCAGTTTATTGAATTGTAGATTTTGGGATTACCTTTTGTACTTATTTATAACAGCAGGATGTAATATACATAAAGTGGAATATTCTTAAAGTCTTTGTCTAACATTTTACATATGTTTAGACCCATGTAATTTTATTCATATTAGGATAAAGAATGTTTCTAGGTTTCTTTCCACTCTTTCTCAGTCAATACATATTCTGAAGACATAATCACTATTTTGTCCTCTATCACAATAATACCTTTGGTTCTTGTATTTCATTTTATAGAAGTTCTTTTCTGAATGTACCGTGGTTTTTTTGTTTTGTTTTGTTTTGTTTTTTGGTTTTAAATAGGGGCATTCCTAACCTATTAGTAAAGTTACAGTCAGAGGAAGGGATGGCAAATTATGATTCATATGACGAATATCATGATCCTAAGGTATATGTAGCATTCCTCATGGTCAGAGTATATTTTATTGGAACTAGAGTATAAGGGTTTTTCATCATTTGGATTTTCTTTATCATAAGGAAAATAATGAAAAAAGTAATGTGATGTGATGAATGTTCATGTACCTATCTAAACTAATATTCATTTTCTGTTATATTTGTTTCAGGTTAAAAAAAAACTTTTTGCTGGGATTCAAATTGAAATTTAGTATAAGTTCTAGAAATAATACAAGGAATTCCCAGTGCTCTTCACCAGTTGATTACATTTTGTTTCACATGTCCTTCTTTCTCCATTTTTGCCCCGTGAATCATTTGAGAGTTGGAGGCACTGTCCCCTATTGTCTCTAGATATTTGAGTCTGTATTTACTAAGAATAAAGACATTCTCTTATATAACCCTTACAGGCAATTATGGGTTTTTATAGTTTACTTTTAATGTTCTTAGATATACCTCAGAGTTGGCAAAATATTTCATATATTTTGCCAGATTGATATGCCATCAGAATTTTTAGTATGTTTAGTATTTGTATTAAAGTACTTGAAGGTGCTACCACGTCTGGATATTTAAGAGCCCACTTTTTCTCGTATACATATGACTTCTGGTATTTTCCCTTGTCACATTTGCATTTTAATACAAAACTGATAATAATGATCTCTTTCCCTTAGTGTCTAAGTTTTAGTATTTAGTTATAGATTATAATATTTGGAGAATTTGAAAAGATCCTGTCATTGTTTTAGGGGAAAACTGGGGCATGTAGATAATCTTGTCACATCCTGGGGAGGTGTCTGTTTTCTGGTATTTTAGAATCTAGAAACATACTAACTTTATGACCTTGGTCAAGTTACTTGATCCTTTGGAAACTTGAAGCCCCTACTGTGATATGGGGATAAGTAGCACCTACCTCAACAACCCTGTGAGGATTAAATGAGATGACGTGTGTAAAGTACATAGCCCAGTGATTGGTACATAATTAATAAATACTAGCTTTAAAGTTAAAGCATAATGATATTTATTTGAAATTTTGGAGTTTGGTTTTGCTTAACAAAATAATCTTTGTCCATTTAGAATAGCTTTATTAAGCATTTATTATGTTATAGTATTTACATAGTTTTATGTGCATTTCCATGTATATTTTAACTAGTTATCACGTGAACCTAGAAGTTGTGCCTTCTGCAATAAATACTTTTTAAAAGGCTTTTTAAAATTTAATTGTTGATTCTACAGTAATCCCATGAGGCTATTAGGGGAGATGATTATATTTGTTTTGAGAGCTCAAAATGTATACCTAGAGAGTGTATAGTTTAACTAGTTACTGATCCACATTAGGACATTAGTGGCAATAGCTAATGTATGTGGATATTAGCTCACTTAGTCCTTGCAACATTATGAGATACTGTTTCCATTGGAATCATGAGAAAGAAAAAGTGACTTCTGAAGATTGCAGAATTAATAAGTGCCTGAATTGGGTTTTGAGGTAGGCAGGCTGACTCTAAAACTGTGCAAGAATATATTACAAGACAACATCACGCTAGTGTAAGTATTAATTTTTGAACACTAGAATTCCTCTGGGAGGCTTTAAAATAGCAGAAAGCGAAGTGATAATGCAGAGTAAAAGAAGAAATCATATTCCTCCATCTTTGCAAAAATGTAAAGAATAGAAGTAATATAATTCCACAAATTGTGGAGAGTAGAATTAAGAAAAATGGGAGATCTAGCCTTAAATCCTGACTTTTGCAACATAATTTGCATTTCTGATGAGGTTTACTGTCTTCTAGAATAATTTTTTTTTCTCTCCTTTTTCAGAAGAAAAGTTCAGAAGATATAGACCAAACTATCTATGTATTCTAAAATCCTTTAGATAGGTTGATATCTTTTTCTGTTCTGTAAGTTTATGTTTGTAATGTGGACCAACATTAGATTAGATAAAAATAAAAGACCTGTGTACTATTTTTACAGTACCAACCCTAATCCAGTAATTAATTTTTGGGAAAAGTCAAATTATTTGGATATGTTTGGGAACTTTGAAGTAGTTGCAGTTTCATTAATATGCTCATCAGATGGACCAAATTGTCTTCTCCAGTCAGCTTTTTGCTTCCTTGCTCTTATATTTGCTCTGTTGTGCTGGTGCCCATAACAACATAAACTTACAGCCCAGTAATTCAGTGCAAATAGACTTCCTTCCTGCCCTGGAGTTTTTTCCTGTACTAGATGCCAGCTCAGGATGGTGAGCCTCAAAGTTTAATGGAAAACTTGATTTCCTGACTTTCTCCCACTAGATTAGATTGTCTTAACTGTTGAAATAAAGAGACTCTGTGAAGAGGAGCTAGAAAGTGCTGTCTTGTGATTTTTTTTCCCCACTGTATACAAAAAAATCTTGTCAGTTGTGACCAAGATTTACAGAGGAAAATAATTTATACAAGAATAATTAATTGACATCAGGCTCTATTTACCCGTATTGTTGGTAACTACATTGGGCCTCTCTGTCAGGAATTGATATTACCTAAACTTCCAGCCTGTGGGCTCTCCAAAAGCTGAGCTAATTCTCAGGGCTCTGAGTATCTGAAAAAGAACTGAGAGCTCATCTTTTCTAGTATTGGTATCTATAGCCGGATTCAAAAATATTAAAAAGACCTTCGTCCATATCTCCCCACTCCCCTTTTATGTTTTGGGTACTGGGAATTGAACTCAGAGGTGCTTAACTACTGAGCCACATCACCCTTTTTTAAAAAAATTATTATTTTTTATTTTATTAGAGACAAGGTCTCATTGAGTTGCTGAGGGCCTCACTAAGTTGCTGAGGCTCCTTTTGAGCTTGTGATCTTCCTGCCTCAGCCTCCTGAGCCGCTGGGATTATAGACGTGTGCCACCACACCTGGTCTCTGTTTTTTTATTGGCGCATTGTTGTTGTACATATTGATGGGATTTGTTGTTAGATATTTGTACATGCTCACAATAAAGCAATATAATTTGGCCATTATCATTTCCCAGCACTTACCCCTTCCTCCCCACTTCTTACCCCTTAGTCCCTTTTCTCTACCCATCTCCCTTTTGATTTTTATGAGATTTACCTCATCATTCCCTTTTGCCTCTCAAGCTTCTGCATGTAAGAGAAAACATAAGATCCTTGACCTGAGTTTAATTCCACTTAACATGATGGTCTCTAGTTCCATCCATTTCCCTGCAAATGACATATTTTCATTTTTCTTTATGGCTGAATAAAACTCCATTGTGTGTATATATATACTGTGTTTTCTTTTATCCATTCATCTGTTGATGGACACTTAGACTGATTCCATAGTTTGGCTATTTTGAATTGTGCTGCTATAAACATGTGTATGCATGTATCACTGTAGTAAGATGACTTTAATTCTTCAGGATAAATACTGAGAAGTGGTTTAGCTGGACACATGTTGGTTCCATACCTAGTCTTTTGAGGAGCCTCCATACTGATTTCCATAGTGGTCTTACTAATGGACAGTTCCACCAATAGTATAAAAGTGTTCTTTTTTGTGTTCTTGATGACTGCCATTCTGACTGGTATGAGATGAAATTTCAGAGTAGTTTTAATTTGCATTTCCCTGATTGCTAATGATTTTGAATATTTTTTCATGTATTTATTGACTTTGTATTTTTTTGAGAGACATATGTTTAATTCATTTGTCTATTGAGTGGGCTACTTGTTTTTTTTTTTTTTGGTGTAAAGTTTGAGCTCTATGTATTTTTGATACCAATCCTCTGTCAGAAAAGAGTAGTTAGCAAAGATTTCTCCCATTGTGTGGATTCTCTCTTCACATTCCTTATTGTTGCCTTTGCTGTGTAGAAGTTTGTTAATTTGATGCCTTCCCACTTATTAACTCTTGGCATTATTTCTTGAGTTTAGGGCTAAGGGTTCTCTTGAGAAAATTGTTGCTTGTGCCTAAAAGCTGGAATATTGATGCTATGTTTTCTTCTAGCACTTGCATAGTTTCTGGTCTAATTCCATGGTCTTTGATCCATTTTGAGATTTCTTTTTTAATCTTGATATTAGATTAAGCTTTTGTTATGTCTTTTTTCTGTGTCATCTTTCTAGTCATTTTTACTAATGTTTTAGCTTCCTCTTGTCTTGTACTTCTTTTGGATTTGAAATTTTAAGATCCTTAGCAGTGCTGAATCATTTTTTTGGAGAATGTTGACTTTTTTTTTTAACCTTGGTTTTGGGGTTGGTGCTGGGAATTGAACCCAGGCCCTTCTGCAAATTAGGCAAGCACTGTACTTCTGAGCTACGTCCCCAGCTCTTGGTGCTTTAAATGACTGTAACATTTGAGTGCCTACTGAGTAACAAGACATCCATGATCTTTGATCGCAATTTTGAGACTCAGGAGCTCTTTGTTCTCTCCTTTTGGTGGTTGTTTACTTTTTTCTTTCAAAAAGCTTCAAAAAATTTGTTTTATAAAAAGCTAATAGTAGTCGGGTGTGGTGGCGCACGCCTGTAATCCCAGCACTTGGGAGGCTGAGGCAGGAGGATTGCAAGTTCAAAGCCAACCTCAGCAACTTAGTGAGGCACTAAGCAACTCAGTGAGACCCTGTCTCTAAATAAAATGCAAAAAAGGGCTGGGGATGTGACTCAGTGGTGGAGTGCCCTTGGGTTCAATCCCCAGTACCAAATAAAAAAAAAAGCTAATATTAGGGGCTGGGGCTGTAGTGCAGTGGTGGTAGAGCAATTGCCTGGCACATGTGAGGTACTGGGTTTGATCCTCAGCACCACATAAAAATAAATAAATAAAGATATTTTGTCTAACTAAAAATGTTTAAAAAAGAACTAATTGTAGAATATAAAATAGGTGAATAATATTACATATAATTCTTGATCTCAAGTAGATATCAAAATGCATTTCATAATATGTATGAAAGATTTACAGTCATTGATGGAACAAATTCTCAGAAGCCTGTTCTTTTAGTTGATACTTCTTAATTTGGCATCATTCAGTTCTGGATAGATGCTTCAGGAGGTGTAAGACCCTCCTGAAATTAGTCTCTGATTTGGAATATACTACTTCTATTTATATTTAAGGAGAATAAAATTTTTATTGATTTGTGAACCCAAAGATGATTTGTCTGACTTTGCCACTGTTTCAGTACCTTTAAGTTTATAAGTTAGTGAAGGTTTTAGTCCTTTGAAGAAATTTTACCTGAAGTCTTGGAGAGAAGTGTGTTCAGCAAGCTGAGTTTGTCAGAGAAGGAAGGCATTAATGTATTCATCTTCATATGCTTATTCTCTCTACCACGAGAGCTTGTTGTTTCAGGTAAAAAGTACCTTTTGCTTTATTCAGACTTACATATGTTAATTTTGTGATGTTTTATTCTATACCGTGTATCCTCACTCAAAGTCATGTTTCTGATCACTGTGGGAGAAAAAGTCAGACTTTGAGTTGGCTGTCTTTTCTTCCTACTCCATAAGGAGACATGGAATGTATAGGGAGATACTGAGCTAAGTTGGAGGAGGATGGTATTTATGATCTTACAAAAGAATCCTAGGACATCTGTGGCTTCCGGCATGCAGAGGCAGCATGACTTTTGAAAATGAGGCACCATTTCTTATATCTGTGGCATATTAAAGTTTTGGTAACTGCTTTGCTTTGTTGCCTTGAAAGTCAATTTGCTTATATTCCTCTTCCAACCAACCCTATTCTTTTTTTCCAGAATTGATTGAAGACTTCAAATATCTTTCCCTTGCTCCAAAACTTATACCATCACAAATTTGTTATCATTCCCATACACTTATTTCTTTTCCCACTTTCTTTTTTAGAACACTTTTTATAGTGAACTATAATACACAAAGTGCTTGAAATGCAGATGTACAGTGTAGTGCATGATTCTGAAGTGTGTACTTACGTTACCATCACCCAGGCCAAGAAATAAAGCATAGCCACGCACCCAGAAGACTGCCCTATCTCTATTGTTTATTACTTATCTCCCCTGTTCTTTTTAGAAGTAACTATTATCCTAAGCATTTTTTTGTAATCACTAGCTTTTACTTGTATTGTTCCCTTTGTATACATCCCTAACAAATAGGAGTTTTGCATGTTTCTATGGGGTGTTATGTATTGCTCTAGTTTGTTCATTTTTATTGTTATACTGTACAAAATATACTACAAAGTATTCATTTTATTGTTCAACATTGGGATGTTTCCAAGTTTGCTGCTATAAATATTCTTATAAATTCTCAGTGTATTACCAGGGAGCAGAATTGCCAGAATGCAGTATTTATCTATCTTATCTCTAGTGTTGGTTCCCAAAGTGGTTTTTCACATTTCCATTGGTAGTATGTAAGAGTTCCTCTTGTTCCACATCATCATCAATAATTGAGCACTTCAGTGTTTAGAATTTTTGAAACTCTGGGAAGATTTTAGTATTACCTTGTGATGAACTTGCCTGAGTAGGGTTTTTATCTCTTTCCACGTCTCAAGAATTTGATTTTTTTTCATATCCAATTCTGTGCCTATTTTATTCTGCTTTTCCATCCATACGTTGTTGGAATGTTGGAAATCCAACATTCATATTGGAAATCCTTTCTGTCCCTGCCTTTGAAGCAGGATCAATGTACCGTGCTGATTTAATTTCAGCAAGTAACTCAACAATGAATACGAAGCATATTGCATAAATGGCGTCTTTTTGCATTCTGTTCTGTGAACTTGTAACAAAGCTACTTAGTCTATAAAAAGTATAACAATATTTATAAAGTCATTTGCCAATTAAGAAAATGTTTAATAAACTATAAGACTGGGCATTTGTACAATCTTTTAAAACAGTTAATCTAATAGAGTAAAAAAATTCAATAATTTTAGTATTTTCACAAAGTTTTACATGTTGTAGAATGTCTTTATCTCCCTCCCCCCAAAAGAAATCCTGTATCCATTAGCAGTCACTCCGTATTTCCCCTTAAACCCTCTATCCAGACCTAAGCAAACACAAATTTTCTGTGTCTATACATTTAACATTCTGGATATTGGATGTAAATGGAATTGTACAATACATGGACTTTTGTGACTGGCTTCTTTGAGCTGGCATAATGTTTTCAAGGTTCATCCTTGTAGCATATATCAATCAGTATCTCATTCCTTTCTGTTGCTGAATAATATTTCACTGTATGTATTTTAGTAGGTATTTGAGTTGTTTCCTCTTTAGATTATTATGAATAATACAATGAATGTTCATGTACAAGTTTTTGTGTGGACAGAGGTTTTCATTTTTCTTGGATGATATAGTTTGGATGTTGAATATTCCCCAAGGGTCCATGCATTAAAGGCTTGGCCCGAAGTGTGGTGCTATTCAGAAGTGCTATGGGCCTTAAGGAAATGGTGCCTTCTGGGAGGTCTTTAAGGAATTGTGATGGTCTCTGCCCTTTCTCTTCACTTCCTGGCCAATGAAGTGGGTCATGTGCTCTAGGCATGATGTGCTGCCTCACCAGAGGCCCAAAGCAGTGGGGCCACTTAATCATAGACTTGAATCTCCAAAACCATGAGCCAAAATAAACCATTTATCTTTATAAGTTAACTGCCTTGGGTATTTTGGTATAGAGATAGAAGAGTAATACACTGGATATATATATCCCCAAGGGGAATTGCTGGTTCACATTGTAACTTTATGTTTAACCTTTTGAGGAACTGCCAGGCTATTTTCCAAAGCAACTGCACCATTTTACATTTTCACTGACAATGTATAAGGGTGCCAGTTTCTCCACGTTTTAGCCGACACTTGTTATTACCTTTTGATCACAGTTATCCTAGTGAATGTAAAGGGATTTTTCATTATAGTTTTGGTTTGCATTTCTCTGATAATTAGTGGTAATTTTCATATCTTCTTTGCAGAGATGTCGTTTCAGATTCTTTGCCATATTTAATGGGTAATTTGTTATTTTATTGAATTGTAAGCATTCTTTATTGTAGGTAGGAGTTCATTGTCAGATATCTGATTCGTAAACATGTTTTATGATTTCACAAGTTGTCTTTTCACTTTCTTGGTGGTATCCTTGGAAGTACGAAAGTTTTTAATTTTTATGCAATCCAATTTATCATTTTTTTCTTAGTATTTGTGTTTTTGTCCATTAAAGAATTTGATTTTTGGTAAGAGCTTACTGAGGATTTTACCCTGGGGTACTTAATCGCTGAGCCAGATCCCCTGCTCTTTTTTCTTTTAAAACAGGGTCTTTCTAAGTTGCTCAGGACCTCACTAAGTTACTGAGACTGGTTTTGAACTTATCTTTTTGCCTCAGCCTCCTGAGCTGTGATCACAAAGTGTCTCTGTGCCCAGTAGATCTTTGTTTTTAAGAAAATATATTATTTTTAATATATTTAAAAATATGTATTCTAAAATATATTTTGAGCCAGGCACAGTGGAGTGTGCCTGTAATCCCAGCAGCTGGGGAGGCTGAGGCAGGTGGACTGAGTTCAAAGCCAGCCTAAGCAATAGTGAGGTGTTATGCAACTCAGTGAGACTCTGTCTCTAAATAAAATACAAAATAGGGCTGGGGGTGTGGCTCAAGTATTGAGTGCCTCTAAGTTCAATCCCTGGTAGACCCCCACCCCCAAAGTAATTATATATATATATAATTTTTAAATTCCACATCTTAAGTTGTAGGTGTGCTGATTTGAATTAGATTGAGCGTCTTTAATCTGAAACTAAAAAGCTGTGAAATTTGAAACTTTGCTTGCATTTCAGATAGCAGAGTATTTCAGATTTTTAATTTTCAGATTAGGCAGATTAGGGATGTTCAGATGGTAAAGTCTATGTAAATATTCTGAACTCTGAAAAACTCCAGGATCTGAAATATGTTTGCTTCTAAGCATTTTGGGTATGGGATACCCAGCCTGTTCTTTGTTTGGTTTTTTTTTTTTTTTTTTTTTTTTGGAAGTGTTTCAACCAATATTTTGGCTTTTCACTTAGAATTCTCTAATGAGACTTGTGTGTATGAATTCCAGCTAAAAATTGGGTTTTAACTACTTGGGTAGAGTTTAAGAGAGTTACCTCCAGTTATAAGATAGACTGAGGTCGGAGTTGTATTGTGAATGGATGTGTTAGAAGTTAAGTATAGGGTTTAGGTATTCTGTGAGGTTTGTTGATCCAAATGTATTTTTTTACTTCATCCTGAGATCAGAGGTATTTCAACTTATATAATATACTCCCATTAGGGTGTTTTTTTTTTTTTTTTTTTTTTTTGGTATCTGGCATTGAATTTTGGGATGCTCAACCACTGAGCCGTATCCCCAGCCCTATTTTGTATTTTATTTAAAACAGTGTTTCACTGAGTTGCTTAGGGCCTCATTTTGCTTAGGTTGGCTTTGAACTCTTGATCCTCCTGCCTCAGTCTCCTGAGTCACCAGGACTACAAACATGCACCACCGCACCTGGCTCCCATTAGTTTTACAGTGAATTGAAAGGCAGCTTGATCCTTCTGTTCCTAGGTTGAGAAGCATTAGATAAAGAAGGGAAGCAGGAGAAATATGCAGCAATGTTGGAATGAAAATGGGATGAACCTACTGAAAACTGCCATTTTGGTAACCTGAAATATTTTATAATATGTTTTTAAAAACATTTTTTAGTTGTTAACGAACCATTAATTAATTAATTAAATTAATTAATTTGCAGTTCTGAGGATTGAACCCAGGGCCTCACACATGCCAAGCAAGCACTCTACCACTGAGCCACAACCCCAGCCCTTATAATGATATGTTTGACAAATCATTTTTCTGTTCAGGGTTGGATGAAATCTCAAAATGAAATTAGAATTTTAAAGAAACTTGGAGGGGCCCTTGTATCTGCTCACTGGGTAGCAAAGGAATAATTTGGAAAATAGGTCATCAAAGCATCAAGGTTAAAACATTTATAAAGTACAGTTAATAACTCATTCAGATGCATGGGAACATTAAAAGCAGAGGTTTATTAGATAACTAGGAAACAAAGATAGTTTGCATTGGGGAGGGAGAAACCTAAATTTGTACATAGGTAACATGGTAAAAAGATCAGTTTATTCCTTTATTCCTGGGGACTAGGTTTTCCCTTCTTTCTTCACTTCCTACTCTAATTTCCTCCCTTTTCTTTTTGCCTGGCTGTTAAAACACTTATGGACTGTTTACAAACCCCAGTTGCTTTACCTTAAACGTAGTCCAGATTACTGAGTCCTGTCTCCATCTATTTTTTTTCCTCTCTCAAGTAAATGTTTAATGTTTATTTCTCTTTCTTTCTTCGTCTTTAGACCTGTGGGAACTTTTACAACTCAGTAGATTTTGTAGTCCAGATTCCCTCTTGGGGAGGTTTAAATGCATATTAATGATAATCTTCAGAGATATCTGTTTAACTTCAAGCACTGACCCATATATTTCACCCTAGAAGTTTTAGGCAGTCTCATAAGATCACAGTTACATCTAGGGAAGAGGTTCTTTAAATGTTTAAAATTTAATAGTATTTAAATAATGTAAGTAGACAATAAATTAATAATAAACAGTGCTTCATAAAAGGATTTGTCTAGGGGAAATATAAAGAGTTAAATGTGAGTAAAACATTTACACTTCATGTTACAGAGGAGGGCTAAATACCTGAATACATATAAAGTGTTGCAGATAATTAGACAAATTCAACTTGTTTGGACAAGGAATATGAACATAAAGGATAAAAATGAATATGGATACCTAGGAGAGCAAAATGGTAGATTGCATTCTTCAGGTGGTAGTAAAGTGACATAAAGAATAAGGTCCTTGTTAGGAGTTTTTATTTTTTTATTTCTAGTCAGTGTGACCAGGCAGAATACCAGAAGAGAATAAATTTGTGACATTAGTTAGCTAAGAAGGTACTTTTAATTCTGATAAAACTTTATTGTCAGTAAATCTGACAACTCTTAGATTAGTTGTAGTATTTTTAATTGGAACATTTCTGATTTAAAGTTTTCTCATTTTTAGAAGTGTTTACTTTTGTACTTCTTAGTTTTATTTCATTCATCATTTACAGTGAGTGATCATCAGTTAAAATGAATGAACTATAAAGTGTGCTCATT
Source organism: Glaucomys volans (assembly GCA_020662805.1). Taxonomy (NCBI): domain Eukaryota; kingdom Metazoa; phylum Chordata; class Mammalia; order Rodentia; family Sciuridae; genus Glaucomys; species Glaucomys volans. The sequence goes on from JAJEJO010000547.1 coordinate 193,720, forward strand.
GCTGAAATCACTGTGAATTATAATGATAACAGATTTCTCCATTAAGTCAGTACAGTATCCGTATCAATTTATTTCTGGAAATGAGTTGTTTAAATATTAAGAAAATATGTGCCTTCTTTTAATAATTGAATAATAGAATGTTTCATTTATTTTTGTCCTTTGAAGCTGTAATTTTTGAGCAGATTAGAATTCTAGATTGTGTAGAATTTTGCCCAGTTTTCTTTTCATTTATTTTTTTCTTGTGTTTTCTGTGTTGGGAATTGAACCCATACATGCTAGGCAAGTATGCTTACCACTGGGCTATCCCCCCAATCCAGATTTCTAATGTTAGTGTAAGGAGAAAATAATTTATAATTCATATTACCATGTTGTAAAAAATTATTCAAATGAGTACTTTTGTCAAGAAAAAAAATCCATAACTTTAAAAACCAAATTTTGTGAAGCACTCAGTATCTAATAGGTATTGTGTAAAAATTACTAGGAAAAGTATTCTGTGCTCAGTTGATACAGAAAATAGTAAGCAAATATTTGTATTGAGATTACAGTAATTCCCTAATCCTGTTTCTTTGATTTTTTTTTTTTTTTTTTTTTTTTGGTACTGGGGATTGAACCCAGGGGCACTCCACCACTGAGCCACATCCCCAGCCCTATTTTGTATTTTATTTAGAGACAGGGTCTCACTGAGTTGCTTAGGGCCTCTCGAAGTTGCTGAGGCTGGCTTTGAACTCACGATCCTCCTGCCTCAGCCTCCCAAGTGCTGGGATTATAGGCGTGAGCCACCGCACCCCACTGATTGTTTTTATAAAACCTGATACACTCGATTCAGAAATGGTTTGTTATTCAGAACTTTGTTATTCAGAACTTTGGTGACAAAAACTCAAGAGCTTCAACAAATAAACCAAAGGAGAAATAATGGATTTATTGGCAGGCCACTGAAACATCTTACATAATTGAAAGAAGAATTGTATCAGGCAGCTTGGGGATTTTAAGGACTGGGAAGTGGAGGTGTAGTGTCTCAAATACATCTCTCAAAATACACGTCTCAAAATGCATCTCTCTGTGCATTGGTGCCATTCTTTTAGGCTTCCCCTGGTTTGTGATTGTACAGTTCAAAGTCTGTTCTTTCTCTTAGTGTCTGATTGTTTCCATGGCATACCTAGGCTAAAGAAAATAGTTCATTTTATTAAGTAGTGAGGCCCAAACAACTTAAATATTCATATTCTAATAACAGCTATTTGAAAAATTAATGCACATAATTTGAAAAAATATTTCATTGGTGTGCCCGTTGGATATTGTACAAATTCTAAAACCTTGGAATCAGATCAGACATTAGCACTTCCATTTCTTGTTTCACATTGATTTTACATGGTACTGCTTTTTATCATACCAGCTGCTAAAAACCCAACTTCTTAAATAAAATATTATTGAAAGGAATTTTTTTTGAGCTAATTTTGAAACTGTGAATTACCTCAGATGGTAGTTTGTATGGTCCAGTAGATGCCCAATTATTGCTGTTTCCCTAAAAAATTAATGTGATTCTGTAATGTCCCTGTGAAATTATTGTAGTATTCCAGTGTGCCCTATTACACAGCTAGGGAGCCATATTTCTAGAAGAGAAGGATTCTGATTGGTTCCCCTCTGGGTCATATGTTCAAGGGAATAGGTTATGACTTGGTTAACTTGGGCCATTTCCCATTCCTCTGTTTGGAAGGGCATACTATTCCATTGTATGGATATAGAAGAACCTATTTCCATTTAAAAATCATAAACGGGACAAAAATTAACATCTTGTATACATACCTTCACGTCTCTTTCTGTAACAGATTCTAGTAAGTCTTACCTAATAAACTAGAAAAGGTTTGAAAGCATGGTATGTGGGCTTTTAAAGGTAGCTAGGTAATTATGAATCAAATACCTAAACATAAGAGCTAAAACTATAAAATTCTTAGGATAAAACGGGAAAATTAGCCTGGCGCGGTGGTGCACACCTGTAATCCCAGCACTTGGGAGACCTAGGCAGGAGGATTCCGAGTTCAAAGCCAGCCTCAGCAGCATAGCAAGGCCCTAAGCAACTCAATGTGACCCTGTCTCTAAATAAAATACAAAAATAGAGCTGGGGATGTGGCTCAGTGGTGGAGTGCCCCTGGGTTCAATCCCCAGCACCAAAAAAATGGGAAAATTGCCATGACGTTGCACTTGGCAGTAATTTCTTGGATACAACACCAAAAATAGTTAACAAATGAAAAAAAAAATAATTGAACTTAATCAAAATTAGAAATTTGTGCATCACCAGGTACTTAATAAAGACAGTGAAAAGGCAAATCAAAAGAGAGGAAATATTTGCAAATTATGTTCTTTTAGTGTATCTAATATGGAATTAATATCTGTTCTACGTAAAGAACTACAGTTCAACAACAACAGAAAACAATATAGCCCCCAAATAGGCAAAATAAGGTTCAGCAATTCCACTTATTGGTGTAGATCCCTAAGGAGGGAATTCAGGAACTCAAGCAGATTTTTGGACAACACTGTTCATACAATTATTCATAATAACCAAAAGGTAGAACCTTAATGTCCATCAGCAGATGAATTATGTACCACATTTTGTTGGAATGCAGTAGTAGTCTGAAAAAGGAATGTAATGCTGATACATGCTATGTGTAGAGGAACCTTGGAAAATAATGCTGAAAGCTAAATAAGCCAGACACAAAGGAACAGATACCATTATTTCACTTATTTGACGAACCTAGGATAGGCTAATTCGTAGAGACAAAGTAGAATGGTGGTTACCAGGAGCTGAGGAGGAAGTAATGGGAAGTTATAATTTAATGGGTGTAGATTTGCAGTTTGGGATGATGAAATAGTTCTGGAAATAGATAGTGACAATGGTTACACAATGGTGTGAATGTAAAACTTTTAAACTATACACTTAAAAATGGTTAAAATTGCTGAGTGCAGTGGTACAAGCTTGTAATCCCAGCAGGTTGGAAGGCTGAGGCAGGGAGGATTGCCAGTTCAGAGCCAGCCTCAGCAAAAGTGAAGCACTAAGCAACTCATTGAGACCCTATCTCTAAATAAAGTATAAAATAGGCTGGTTTAATCCTTGATCCCCCACCTCCAGAAAAAGGGTAGATTGTAAATATTAGCTATGTCTTACCACAGTTTAAAAAACTGAAATCTGTACACTCAAAATATGTGTAGTTTGTCAGTTTTTTCTTAATAAAGTTTTAAGAAAAAGATATCTGGTTAAATGATAAATTTTTTAAGGCATTAAAGATGAAATAAACTATATTGCTTTGAAATACAATTTGTTCGACCTCATATCTTATAATGGGAACAGATCTGTGCAATAGAGAAAAGCAATGAATATATTTTTACTTTAGGAAATATTTTAATTATTCATAGCAGCATGCTCATCCATAAGGAGGGAAATATGCCTTATTGCTAAATAGTGCAAACATATCAATGTGTCATGTTCATTGTTTTTGTTTTTTTGTCATTCGTGTGGGAGAAAGAAATGGGTTAGTTTTATAGAGGGATTAGGCTTAGACTTTCTACTATTTCATGCTCTTATCAGTACTAGAGATGATAAAATAGGGACTGTGTTCATTAAGTTCACAGATAATTTGTCAGCCCTTTAGAATTCAGTATTGACAAATGAGTTCAGTATTGACAAATGAGAAGATATTATAAAGAGTAAAGGATTTAAGGACTATAGATGGTAAATAGTATACTTTAGATGATAGTAAATTTTTGATGAAAATTGGTTTTGGGGAAATGAATCTGTATAAAATACAATATTATATAAAAATAGGACAAGTAAGAAATATATATAAGAAATACATAGTCAGTATGTAAGGCTCCCTACTTTTTTCTCTGAGTAATTACTTAATGTCACGTTTAGTCAAAGTAGTGAACTTATTTTATTTAATGAGGGTAGTATTATGGAATAGAATTTTTTCTGTGGGTAGTATAGCACAGATTTCTGATGCTGTGGATGCAGTGCCATCTGCCAATTACCAGAAAGCATTAAATAAATACATATGATTGAAAAGTTGTTTTAAGTTGAAAGAAACTATAGTCCTTTGTTAATTCAAGAAAGATTGAGAAAGGATAGGGACAGGAAAGTCACTTTGTGGGGGTGAGTAACAGGGATTGAACGCAGGGGTGCTTAACCATTGAGCCACATCGTTAGCCCTTTCTAATTTTTAGTTTTAGACTGAGTCGTGTGAAGTTGCTCAGGGCCTTGCTAAATTGCTGAGACTTTGAACTTGTGGTCCTCCTGCCTCAGCCTCCCAAGCCACTGGAATTACAGGTGTACATCAGCATGCCCAGTGGAAGTCATTTTTTGAACTGAAACGAATTTGTTGCCCAAAGAGTGGAACATAGAAAGGAATGGTCTTATCAGAGCAAGATTTGAAGGCCTTCTAATTTTATCTGCTGGCTTCATAGAGATTATAAAGAATTAGGACCTCTTGCTGTTTCTTTTGTATATCTGTGCTTTTTGAACTTCCATATTCTGTATCTTTATTTTAAAATAGTGTTTTTATCTTTTCAAAGGTCATTCTCATAAAAATGGTATTTTTTTCCCCCCAGTACTGGAGATTGAACTAAGGGGCACTTCGCCACTGAGCTACATCCCCAGCCCTATTTTGTATTTTATTTAGAGACAGGGTCTCACTGAGTTGCTTAGGGCCTCGTTAAATTGCTGAGGCTGGCTCTGAACTTGCCATCCTCCTGTCTCAGTCTCCTGAGCTGCTGGGATTACAGGTGTGTACCACTGTACCCAGCCAAAAATGGTATTTTTTTTAATACTAGTTAGGACAGCTTTTTTACCACTACTGAAATAAAGATAAGAACTAATATTTCAGCCTGGTTTCCATTTCTTAAAACCCTTTTGCATAATAGTGAAATGACAGTTTGTGTTTAATTATGATCATATATTATCTATTAGCTTAATGCTGGAACATGAAAAGTAGAAAGGACTCCAGTTTTCCTATGGATTATAATGAGAATTATCACCTATAGCGGCTTTTTATTTTTTATTATTTTTAAAATAGTACTGGGGATTGCCGGGCGTGGTGGCGCACGCCTGTAATCCAAGCGATTTGGGAGGCTGAGTCGGGAGGATCACGAGTTCAAAGCCAGCCTCAGCAATTTAGCGAGGCCCTAAGCGACTCAGCAAGGCCCTGTCTCTAAATAAAATACAAAATAGGGCTGGGGGTGTGACTCAGTGGCCGAGTGTCCCTGAGTTCAATCCCTGGTTCCAAAAAAAAAAAAAAAAAAAATAGTACTGGGGATTAAACCTAGGGATGTTTTACACCACTGGACTACCTCCCCAGTCTTTAAAAAATCTTTTTAAAATTTTTATCTTGAGTCAGGGTATTGCTAAATTGTTCCTGAAACTATAGGTATACTCAACTATGCCCAGCACCTATAGCTCTATAGTGTTTTTTTTTGTTTTGTTTTGTTTTTTTCCTAAACCAGAAAGTGAATCCAGGTGTGCTCTACTATTGAGACGCATCTTCGACCCTTTTTATTTTTTACTTTGAGACAGGGTCTCCCTGAGTTGCTTAGGGCCTCACTAAATTGCTGAGGTTGGTCTTGAATTTGTGATCCTCCTGTCAACCTCCTGAGTTGCTGGGATTATAAGCATGAGCCACCATGCCTGTTTTATAGCTTTCTTTTTTCTTTTTCTTTTTCTTTTTCTTTTTTTGTGGTGCTGGGGATTGAATCCAGAGCCTTGTGCTTGCAAGGCAGGCACTCTACCAACTGAGCTATATCCCCAGCCCCTATAGCTATTTCTAATTGCTTATGAGAGGAATTTAGAATATCTATCCCAAAACTCTTAAAAGAGGACTAAATATTTCATTATTTAATTATCTAGCATACCTCTTGGGGGAGCATGTAGTACTTCGTTTGTGGGGGAGGGGGGAAAAGGAATGATGGAGAGGAAAGATAAGAATGCTAAATCATATATACCTGCAAAACTACAGTAAATGTTTAGTGGGTTGGGCTACTAGAACAGCATGAAAAATCTGCTTGATAGAGAAAAGGCAGTCTGGGTATATAGGAAATAGCATAAACAATGGCAAGGAATTTGGAATGAGCATAGAATGTCTTAGAGAAGAAGAGTAAGATCCTTATTTGAGGAAGACCTTGTTGCCAAAAGGGAAGGTCCTTTTTGGGGGGAGATCTTGTTATGGATTGTGGCAAATAATACTATAGTACCCTGAGTTAATTGAGAATGTGTAGAGAATAGTGATTAATGTTGCTTGGCTTACTTGGTGAAGTGATATCTTCTAATTTGGCCTTGGATACCTATGACTAAAATTTTTGCTTCAACAACATTATATTTTACTTCATTATTTTGGACTTTTGAAGTTTATAATGAATAATGGAAACTTATCCTATACATCTTTTCTGACAGATTATTCTATGTGAAGAAAGAATTTATGGTAAAACCTAGAACCTAGAGATTTTAAATGAACAGTGGGAGTGTCTGAAACATCTATTGAATGGGTAGGTTAATAGAGGCCCTTGTTAATTTCTATTATTTTCCTAAATTTTTATTTTTATGTGAAAAATAGTTATGAAACCCATTCCTCCTCTTCAATAGAATTAGTATACATTGATCAACTTAATGAATTTCCCAAGTGACATAGTTAAATTTTGGAACCCTAATTCACATCCCAAACTATCAGATTCTAGAATCTGTGCTTTTACCTACTATATACCTCATATTTAAGAAATAGTGCTATGCTCTTGGATTCAAATATTTAGTAAGAAAATGACCTGTCTAGAAATTGCAATCTGTTTAGTGGGACAGATAGAATGTAAATAATTATAGTAATAAGTCTTATAAAAAAATGAATTCTCTTGAATTTCCATAGTGAACCCTGTGGGGATACTTTTATAGGGATAGGAGTTTTCAAGTCAAGAACTGAAGGATTAATAGGATTTATCCATGAGAATAAAGTGGGATGGGGGAATCCGGCAAAAGTAATAGCAGTGACAAAAGCTCATGGATGAAAAATTTGAAAGCAGCCTCAGGTTGTTCTGTCTGGATAAGTCATAGAGCATGTTTTTGAGAAGGAACTCTTTAGGGAAACTTGTACTGACAATATATGTTAGATGTTAAAAGAATTAACCAGAACCATTTCTTTTGTAAGTTCAGTTGTAATGGTAATTAAGCTGTCATTAAATTTAATTCAACAAATGTCCGAGAATCAGTTTGTTTAGAGTGGTAACGACATGGAAATGGATGAGATGGAAATTGGATATTTCAAAGAAAGCAGAAGAAATTGGTATCAGAATTTTTTGTTTGTGGGGGATGTACTGGGGATTGAACTCAGGGGCAGTCCACCACTGAGCCACATCCCCAGCCCCATTTTGTATTTTAATTAGAGGCAGGATCTCACTGAGTTGTTTAGTGCCTCACTTTTGCTGAGGCTGGCTTTGAACTTGCGATCCTCCTGCCTCAGCCTTCCAAGCTGCTGGGATTTACAGGCATATGCCACTGGACCCGGCTGGTATCGGATTTTATTGGAAGTCGAGTCAAGTGGTTTCTAGCTTAGAAGAGCTAGAATGATTGTGATTCCCAACGGGGAAGATAATTTTTGTAGGGAAGAGAGAAGCAGGTGATGGATTCTGTTTAGGAAATATGTAGGTGGAGTTGCTAGGTTGATAGCCTCAAGGAGAATTGTTCTGTATTCCTGTGCTAGCCAAAGCAGTCAGGGTTGTGAAAAATGGGGGGAGCTCTCTGGTGAAATCTCAAGAGAAGCTTATCATTTTTGTAAGGGAAGGCCTGACATGCATGTGACCTTGTCAGGCCTGCTTATGTATGATTTTAGACAGTTAATAGATTGGAAAAATAGGTCTCATGAAGACAAGAAGGAACAGAAAGCCTCCTGAAGAAATGATAGTTATATAGCAGTTTTTATATATGAAGAATTTGCATTAGCATGTAGAACAGTGTCATCTAAACCTCTCACTACTACATTAGTTATATGATTTTCTTTTGCAGTATCTGTATACCCATGGGGATGCATCTTAAAAATGGCAAGTTATAGTTGAACTGGCAAATTATTTTCTTCTTTAGTGGAGTGAGAATGTAATGGTGTGTCTTGAATTCAGTGGTGTCTCATATTCAATAAAATGTAGAATTTCTTTTCAGTGTTCATTTGCCTAAATATATAGTTGTTTCTTCTTGTAAAGGGTTTGGTCTATGTTCCATTTAAATTATCTCAGATATCACTAATGGTATGTTTACCACGACATGGAAACAAGTAGCAATAGAGTATTTCTATTTAAAAAAATAACTGTGCTGTAGAGTATAGGACTTAGGTTAAATGTAAGGAAGGATGTTGAAGATGTAAATCATCAGAAAAGAAGCGTAAATTCTAAGATTCTTTCATTTCCTTGTATTTGAGCATGTGTAAGTGTCTTGACTGAAAGCGGAAGTAGTATATAATATGTTCAGTCTTAAGCATGATTTTATCAAAGAACTCAGTCCTCTGCTTTCAAATATCCACTCCTTTGACAAACTGTTTTCATGTTGGAAAATTGAAGGGACATAAGAGACTCAGGTTGAACTTGGAACATGCGATATTATTACTATGTTCATATGACATTCCAATTATATATGGATTTTAAAAAATTGAATAGTACTTGTGTTTTTTTTCTGTATGAACAGTGTACTCAGTTTACTCTGTGGGTAGAAAAAGTTTCTTGAGAAACTTTAAAATTCTTGAGAAGTTATTAATCTTATGAAACTGTTTCAGTAATAGTTAAATGTTTAGTGTGAACATAAGTGATTTAACAGTATACTTAAAAAAAAAACAGAAACAAAACCTCCCTCCTCCAACTTTCTGATTAAGGAATTAAGCAAAATGATGGCTTAAGAATGTTATAAACATAAAGTTTTAGTTTTTTGTCTTCAGCTTGAACCCAGGCTTTTTGAAATTTTATTGAATTCATCTTAATGCAGTTATTTAAAAGCACAAGGGAGAAATCCCTTCACTTACCAACTTTTTATTAGCCCTTGTTTAACTTAATACTTTGCCTTCCTTATGTTTCTTATGTTCCTGTATATATTTGGATGGTAGTTTCATGTATCCTGCTGTTCACATGAGATAAATATTGCTAGTTTAAAAGGGTGGGTCTTTTTTCTGAGAATTTGTTGAATTGAAGATGGTGTTCAGGTCCACAGTTTCTGGTGTCTTATCCATTTAATTACCTAAGGAGAACTGTTTGGAAAACCCATTTGAGAACTGTGGATGTGGCTTAGTGATATAACACTGACCTAGCGTTCCTGGGGTTCAGGGTTTGATCCCCATCACCAAAGAGAGTATTTGAGTTCACCATGTAAACAGAGCCTGCATTGTGCTATGTGGCTATTGAAGGTTGAGTTTTTATTGGCTTATTTCAGAAATATGAGTAGTACCTTACTTAATTGCCAGAATATAAATTTTATTTAGTTAGGTGAAAGAGTAGGCACTTTTCATTTCACATAGCCTCTGTTTTTTAAATTTTGTCTTCTCTGAATGTACTTCCTGGATGGCTGGAGGTATATAGTTTTTAATTGTGATGACAGTATTTAAAAATCCAAATGCTTGCTTTCTTTTCTTTTCTTTTCTTTTCTTTTCTTTTCTTTTCTTTTCTTTTCTTTTCTTTTCTTTTCTTTCTTTCTTTCTTTCTTTCTTTCTTTCTTTCTTTCTTTCTTTCTTTTCTTTTTTTGTTAAATCATGTGTTTAAAGGATGACTCTGCATTTTCATTCAGCTTTCAGGTCCTTATCCTTTTCGATGGCTATTACTCTGTATAAAACCCAGTAGAAGGAACCACATCTTTTAAGACTCTTCTTATTGAAAAGGAGAGGAACATTAGCATTCCTAGTAAAATATTCATGTACCCATAAACAATATGCAGATTGGTTAGGTTTAGGGTATTGATAACTATTTTTCAAGTGTAGGTTCCTTCCAAATTTTTGTAGATTGGTGTTTAATCTCAACAAAGTTGACAACTGCTGATATCTAGGCAAAATAGGAAAGTGGGCAATACATGCTCATTATACACGTGCATACTCTTGAGTTCGTTTCAGATTAGGTTGTCTTTCTGGAAAAGAAATCTGTTAACTCTGAGGTGAAAGGGGGGATGTTGAGTGGGGTTTGGAGATTATTTTTGCTACTTTATGGCAGAATTTAGAAGCAAAGCATATTAGCATAGCAGTGTAAATTTGGTAGGTTTCAATATGACATTGGTATGTTTTTAATCATAAATTTTGTCTAGGGTTTTAGTTGACTTTCTTAAAAAAATCACATTTTTGATGTTTGCTACCTATCTTCTTGGTTAATTTTCTTGTCTGTTGAGTACAAAAGAAAAAGGAGCTCTTAATTTAAACCTTAGCAAAAAACCTTTTGAGAACTTATTAAATTGACTTATTTTCATGAGAAAGTGGTCATTTTTGTTTTTTTAATCTAAGAAAATTCAATTAAAACTTGTTCTTTCAACAGAAGGAGGCAGGATGAACAGATTGTGTGGTTTAGTGTGAAATATATGTTAAGAGAACAGAAGCCACTATAAGATTATAATGAGAAAAATTGTTTCTGTGAATTTATGGAATTTGAAAAAAAATTGATGTATATATTACATTGCTGGTGAGGATTCTAGGGGATGAAAGAGGGAGGAGTGGGGGAACCACAACCACTTCTTTCCTCTTCATCAGAGATTAACTGAAAATAGGTAGCAGGGCATTAATGAGTATATAGGAATTTGCCTTCCCAAAGTAGACCTTGGAACTAGTCAAAGGAACAAAAGTCAGTAAACCTTTTCCAGTGCTTGTGACTAGTCTCTCTGATCTTTCCATAACAATTGTAAATATTAAATTACCTTTGGCATCTGATCCTGCTTGGCTTTTCCCCCACATTTTTAAATTGGTGCATTATAGTTATACATATCTGCTTGACTTTTAATTCAATTTATAGTGATTGCTGAATTTCCCATCTTTTTTCTTTTTTTTTTTTTTTATGTGGGGATTGAATTCAGAGGCACTTGGCCACTGAGCCCAGTCCTATTTTGTATTTTATTTGGAGACAGAGTCTCACTGAGTTGCTTAGGGCCTCGCTAAGTTGCTGAGGCTGGCTTTGAACCCTTGATTCTCCTGCCTCAACCTCCCCAAGTGCTGGGATTACAGGCATGCGTCACCATGCCCAGCCCCATCTTTTTTCTTAATAACCAAACTTAAATACTTTATTTTTTTCCCAACGTTTAATCTTCTCTTTCAGGAGATAGGGAACATTTCTTTATTTCAGTTGATGAATTTAAAATGCTGACTTATAAAATTAGATTTTTAATTCTCAATTTCAGTAATAAGATGATGTCTACCCTGTGATCTTTTTAGTGGGCATGGAGTTAGAAAATAACATTATGGTTTATTTGTACAACCTCCTTATAATCCTGTTAATAGTTTAATATATTTGAGTTAAAGTATGAAGTGAACCTGTTATACATAGAAGTGATTATAAAGAGCAAGTCAGAACATATTATCTCAACATTCTTTCTTAAATTTTTAAAAATTCTTGCTTCAGGGGCTGGGGTTGTTGGCTCAGTGGTAGAGTACTTACTTGCCTAGCACGAGTGAGGCACTGGGTTCGATCCTCGGCACTGCACGAAAATAAATAAATAAAAATATTGTGTCCATCTACAACTAAAAATATTAAAAAAAAAAACCAGCCTCAGCAACTTAGGGAGATCTTGTCTATAAATAAAATACAAAAATGAGGTGAGGGATGGTGCTGGGAATGTGACTCATTGGTTAAGTGCCCCTGGTTTCAATCCCCAGTACAAAAAGTAAAAATTCTTAACCCTCCCCACTTATTAAAAAAATTGTATGCGATTGGTTTAATCTGTTCTGGTGATCAAGACATTAATTATGGTTATGTCCCCTTACCTGCCCCTGCTATAAGGATTAAGTTTTAAATGGTTGTGAGAGAAATTGTTCTAAAGGGTACCCAGTTATTATTGGATTGATCATGGTTAATCTTTTCTGAGAACACAGGGCTTCCCCCTTCTTATTTCTTTTTCTTTTAAATTTTTTTATTTGTTGATGAACCTTTATTTTTATTTATTTATATGTGGCTCCGAAAACTGAACCTAGTACCTCACCTATGCTAGGCGAGTGCTCTATCACTGAGCCACAACTCCAGCCTCTTCCTATTTCTTGAGATGTGAAAAACCATAAGGTGTTGTGAAGTGTCTTAATGTCTAAAAATATCAGTGCCCAACGATTACTTTGTGTTTAACTTTTCATGTTGTGGGGTTCACATTTTGAAAAACTGTTGCTAGCATTTCAGCCACTATAAATGAAGGCAAATAACCTTAAACATTGATTACCAGCTGACTTTGAAATTCTTTCTTCCAGAGCCTTCTTCAAGGAATGCATTCAGAACTTCCCCCACATTTAAAAAAAAATCAATTTATGTAAATGAGGAATGGGCCTATACTCCACCACTAATATAGTACAGAATCAGACAGGGTTGATCTTCTGGTTATTATCTGTTCAAACTGAACTTTTGCTGTTTTTTTTTTTTTTTTTTCCTTTTTGTTTGGGGATGTTAAACCCAGGGCCTTGCCCATGCTAGTCAAGTAACTCTACCACTGAGCTACATCTCCAGCCCTTTTAATTTTATTTTGAGATACGGTTTTGCAGAGTTGCTAAGGTTGACTTTGAATTTGCAATCCTCCTGCTTCAGTCTTTCAGGTGGGATTATAGTAGAGGTATGTGCTACTGTGCCCCACGAGCTTCTGCTTATTATAGTGACAACATCATAAATGTTACTGGGTCAAGAGACTTGGTACCAGTATAGGTTTTTTTGGTACAGAAATGTAATTATAACATGAAGTGTAGCTGATTCTGACAACTTGATTTTTTTCCCCCCACAGAGAGGGTGGTTGTTTTTGTTTAGGAAATGATAATGTTTTGCTGCTTATCTGTGTCCCACAGCTGGCAGAAAAATGCAGTGCACTGATCATAAAGTTGCATATTGGACTAAATACTGCCAGACCTTAGTGTTTCCAAGTGGCGGGAAAAACACATAGCTTATATTTCATTTTTTTTTTTTTTTTTTTTTTTGCGGTGCTGGGGATTGAACCCAGGGCCTTATGCTTGCAAGGCAGGCACTCTACCAACTGAGCTATATCCCCAGCCCTATATTTCAGTTTTTAATCATATTTCTTGGAGCTCTTGAGCACTAACTCAATTTTGTATGTAGCATTTGTTTTAGCTTCTTCAAAGCACATGATCACAAATAGGGCAAAAAGTCACACTGGGAGCATTCAGGCCTTTGAGATCATAGTTGACAGTAGAATGATAGCTGCATAAAGATTGGAACTTAATTTTGTTCATTGCTGTATCACCAGTGCCTGGAGTAGTACTTCCTTTCCAAAAATTCTTGTCTAATGCATGAATCTTCACCACATAGTAGGTGAATGCAGTCATGCTTTGGGTTCTCTCCTTGTTTGTATTTTCATTTATACTTGTCTTAAGCAGCAAAGACTTTTAGGATTGAGTTTGAGGGAGGAAGTCTAAGCCATAGTTGCTTTTACTCAGCTCAGCTAATACATGCTTGGGTTTAAGTTAATGCTGGTGATTAAATCATCTTCCAATCATGGAATAATCCTACCCAACATACTACAGGTATCCTAGTTTTGAGTATCTGAAAAGTTAATAGACATAAATAAGGAAGAAAGAAACAACAACAAAAAATTATCCATCCCAGTGGCAGTTGTAAAACTTTTTTTTGGGGGGGTGTCGGGCAATAGGGTCTAGCTACTTTGACCAGGCTGGTTCTGAACTTTTGAGCTCAAATGATCTCACCACAGCCTCTAAAGTAGTTGGGACTACAGGTCTTTGTCACTGTGCCCTGTTATAAAATCATTTCTTAAAATTTAACATCCTCCACACTCAAGTTGTGCTCCAAATCTGTTTTTTTTTTTTAACTATTCAGTGCATGTGTAAGAAGATCCATTCATTTTCATTCCCATAACAAATAAGATTTTTTAAAAATTATTTAATGTTGCTTACCTTCTTAAAGTTTGAACTCTTAATATCCTGCATTTGAAAAGTGAGACAGGGCTATGCAAAAAGTACTTAATTTTTCAAGATGTATTTCAGTTAAAAAAAAAAAAATGTTCTCCACTGTCCCCCTCACCTCTCCCCCAAACATTTTAGGAAGCCTGGCCTGAGTTTTAGTTTTTCCTTATTTTTCAGAGTAATAGGCAATAGTTTATTAGAAGGGATAGGAAAGGGGAGAAGGGGACACTCTCAAGGAAAAAGTAGGTTCTCTCAGGAGAGAGACCCCTTGTTTATTTTTACTGAGTAGTTTTTATTTATATATATAAATATATATAAAATATATATATATAATATATATATATAAAATATATATATATATATTTTTTTTTAAATTGGGGCTGGAGTTGTAGCTTAGGAGCAGAGCATTGTGTAGCATGGGTGAGTCACTGGGTCAGATCCTCAGCACCACATAAAAACAAATAAAATAAAGGTTAAATCCTTTTAAAAATGTAATGACTTAAGAAATTATATAAATCATCCAGATTGGTGTGCTTCTTTGCCCTTGTTGAAGGTAGTGTGGTAGGTGGCACATAGGAGATCACATAAACTGTACTGAGAAACTAAATTTATCTATTCTTTTTTGGCCTTCTCAGGGCCTCCTGTGTCTTTCGTAGTCATTACCTCATTATCTTCCTGAAAGAGACTTTAAGTATATTGTGTTAGGTTCCCTTCTCCAATCAAACTGTGTGGTAATATCCAATATCATATATTTAATATTCAACTATATTGATTTTTATTCTTTAGGGGTATCTCTTACAATAAATAAAATCATATTCATATGGTGTAATGTATGATAGTAAAAAAACTTACGTCTTAATTCAGATAGCTTCAGAACAATTAATTTTTGTAGACCCCTTATGATGGAACTTAGGGTAACCTTAACATTTAAGAGTAACCTTAACACTTAAGAGTTAATTAACCCCTGTCCCACCCCCAACCTTTCTTGTAATTAGACATTTTAGTTGATTGCTTAGATTTAACATAGCCATATTAAATTCTACCTCTAAAATAAAGTTTATGTTTAAGGCCCTCAAACATAACTACTTTGAGGTATATTGACTTTTATCATAGGAAGGGACCTTGTAGCATTAGAGAGCTTTAGCCTCATGGCCCTTATGTGGCAAATAGTCCTTAGAGACATGAGCAGTTTTTAATTTTGCTGGCAGTGTTTCACAGGGACATGCTGATTTCCAATCAAGAAGGTGTTTGATTTGGTTATTGGGCAGAGGATTCATTGCTGTAATTGAAGTCTTCCTGTCTCAGCCATTTTTTTGAGTCTGCCTTGTTATTTGGTTCACCTCTTGGAATTTCATGGCACCTGTAGAAACTTTACATGCATATTTTATGAACACATTTCTGGCAGAATAATTTTTGTATTTTCTAAAACATATCAGATAATTCTTAGAATAGATGAAGTAATTTCCTGTTATTAAATCTAGCACCGTAAGCTCATTATCTTTAGATATGACCTGTGTCTTGAATTTAATCCCACCCTGCAACCCCAATTACCTGATGGACACATATCTACTTGGGAGGTTACTAACATATCATACTGGCTAGCTTCCCTGGATTCTACCCTTCATTTTTTTTTTTTGCGGTGCCGGGGATTGAACCCAGGGCCTTGTGCTTGCGAGGCAGGCACTCTACCAACTGAGCTATATCCCCAGCCCTACCCTTCATTTCTTAACGAAATAGTTCTTTCTGATTCTCTTGATGTTCGTTACAGTCTTCTTCACATGTATGACTTCATGTCATTTAAACCATCAGCTCAAAAGAATTGTCAAAAAAATATATATGTATATATACGTATATATATATACATATACATATATATACTTTATATATATATTTTGTGGTGCTGGGGATTGAAACCAGGGCCTTGTGCTTGCGAGGCAAACACTCTCCCACCTGAGCTATATCCCCAGCAAGAATTGTCTAAAAATATTGAGAGGAATAATCACAAAGGAATTAGGTCACTTAGGTCTTTTATTCTGTAAAGGTCAGAATTGTTGCCTAGTTGAGGCACAAATTCTTTGTGTTTAGACTTTGTGCCCCTTATTTCTTTCTTAAACAAAAAAGATCCCTTGGTAGAAGACAATTATATGCACAAAAAAACCTTAAACTAGGAAGCTCAAACCAGCATAGATGTGATCTAAGTTTTTAATGTAAGTGTTCTTATAGTTGCAGAGATTTTCCTGACAAGCTATCATAAATTATGCTTGCTTGACTGAGGAAAAACTCTAAAATATGAGTATCTCTAGGTTTCTGGAAAGCTTTTTTCGTATAGTTCTCTTTCAGAAGGCATGTTAAGGCCAGCTGGGTCTGAATTCTGTGATTTAAACATAAAATTCGTGGTTTACTGAACAGTCCACATTGTAGCAAGAAAAAAATCTATTGTATGTTTTAACTTGTACAGAAAAGTCTGGTAGGGAGATCTAACTTGATTCTTAAAATAGTTGTCATTATAAAATGTTTTTCTTTTGCAGATTTCCTTGTGAAACCTTCTGAAAGAAAAAGTTCTCAGGACAAACTTCATTTGGTAAGTTAATCCACCCCCATCCCCTGCCATACTCTTTCTCTGCTGATTTGAAGCAGGAAAAATTAATTTACAAAATGATGGAGGGCAGGGGAGTGTCTGTTTGTCCTGTCCATAATTACTTAGATGAAATTTTTTATTCGTTTTAATGGGGTGTGTGTGTGTGTGTGTGTATACATTATGTATATGTATGTATTTTTCCCTTTCACTAGGATACAGGGAGAGTTACTTTTTCCATATGTAATTGTGGTAATGTTCTGTGCCTGGAACTTGTATTTAAATTGAGAATTTGAGTTGCAGCACAATCTTTTTGTCTAAAATAAATAGTCCTTATCAATCTGGAATTTTAAAATTTAAAACTTGATTCTTTGAGTTTTCTTAAATTGGCATGTATTTATGTGATAACTAAGGCCTTTTATTAGAGTTAGTAGTACAAGTGTGAAGTTTAAATAGAAAAACAGGTTATGAAGATTTCGCTAGTCCTTTCTCCAGTGTGGATATTAATCTGGTGTCTGTCTCTTACTGTGTCTTTATTATAGCCTCATAAGTTTAATTTAGGGAGTTATAATCCACTTTCATTGAAAAGTTGTGCTTTGGTTTTAAATTTCTAAATCCAAATCATTGCCTTGGTGTATCAGTGCTCTAGAGCAAGGATCCAACTCCTTAGCGTAGCATATAAAGCTCTTTAAAGATGGACTTGAACATATCTCCTATAGCTAGTAACCTGTTCTCTGTGTACCTAGTATAACTCTTGTTGCAATCACACTCGCCTCCTTCCTATCTTTTAAATACTGTCCAATGTGCATTTTGTTTTATTCTGCTGCCATGTACCATTTCTGTTCAGTCTTTGTATCATAGCTCAGAATCTTGCTGGTTCAACTATTAAAAGCTGAAGTCTTCCACAAAGCCTTCCTTAAGTGCCCAGGTCAGAATCTTTCTGTCTTGTACATTACCATGGAATTATTTCTTTATCTTTTATCACACTCTGCTTTATTAGTTACATCTATCAGCTCCTCAGAACTGCGAGTGCCTGGAAGGGAAGAACTATCCTTATGTTTACATTACCAGTCCATACACTCACTCACTGAGTCCTGGGTACCAGTGCCTGCTCACTCTAAATCCCTGTTGATGAAAGTTTTGGTTTTGGTAAGCAGGAAGGAGAAGAATTGATTGGTTTGAATAGAATTTGGGTATCATAATCTTTTTGTTTTAGCTTACTATGTTTCTTTCTTCAGAAGGATTATATAGTATATAGACTATGTCCTTGTAGTCCAAGTTGCTCAGTATCTTACTTGGTTGAACTGTTATTGTTTGCAAGTGTAAGTTTTGTTTTTAAGTAAAAATATTTCTGGTAAGTTGAATCCTGGAATGGGTACCATTGATGAAACTCAGAGAAGCCTGTGAGTCCCCACTGTCAAATTTGCATACATATATTAAGAAAAGAGAAATTTGACCTTGATGCTTGGAATAGGAATTTTCTCATTCATTTTGTTTAAGGGTTGCAGATTAGAGAAGTAGGTGTAATTTTAACATATTAGTTGGGTTTCAGTGTTAGATATTTAGTATCATAATGTAAATGTTTATTGATTTTTTTTTAACTTTAAAATCAATCTATAGAAAAACATCGAAGACATTTACAGAACAATGAATAAATGTTATATTCTTATCTGAAGAAACATGATCTGTGTTTGGAGAGAAAAATAGGAAATTAATAATTTTGATGTCAGGAAACATTGTTTAAATTAATATGTGCCCTCAATTAAAGAAGACCAGAGATATGACAAGTGAATCCAATATATGATTCTGGAATGAATCCTTTACCGGGACAGGGATGTGTGCAGAATTGCTACAAAGGATATAATTAGATGAACTGATGAAAGTAGAATAGAGATGATAGATTAGAGTATTACGTAGTATTAAATTTCCTGATTTTGAAAGCTAGACTTATGGTTATATAAGAGATTTTCTTTGCTTTTGGGAAATATACACTGAAGTAGTAAGAGTTAAATAAGCATGGTAATATATGCAACACTTTCTTCGCAAAGAAAATAAATAATGATACACATAAATACATGTGCATAATGATCCTTGGAAATTGCTCTGTCCATATTCTTCGTTTTATATTGGAACATTTTATTTAATGAAGTACAGTCTTTAGGTAAAGCATATGAAGTCTTTGGCAATAATAACTCTTGTGCATCTTTCTCCATAGAGAGTTTACATCTTTTTTATCTAGAAAATTCATTTTTTTAAAAATATATTTTTAGTTGTCAATGAACCTTTATTTTATTTATTTATATGTGGTGCTGAGAATTGAACCCAGTGCCTCACATATGCTAAACTTGTGCTCTCTACCACTGAGCTACAACCTGTGCCTGTAAGTTCATTTTTTTAAGAATCAAGGCTACAGAAATAATGACTTGTATTGGAATCTAGCTGTGAATGATTGTTATGCCTTTTTTGGTGATAATGGAAAAATGGAAACAATGTAAATATCTCACCAGTTTATATGTTTATACTATGGCATATTAGGATATGATGGAATACTGAGCTGCTGTCCAAAAATACATATTAGTTCAGGAAGGATTTGCTTTATTAATGGAAGTAATTAGAGAATAGTGTGACACTCCCTCTTCCCCCTTTTTTGTAATAGATTGTGTTTTTATATATACATACAGAGTTATCTCCATGAAAGTATAAAGGAGTTAATACTACTTATACATAGGTGTAGGTGAACTGAAGGGCAGCAAGAAGGGAACTTCTTGTTTTTTAAAGTAGCAGTTAAGATATAATTCTGGACAGTGCAGTTCTGTGATCCTAGCTACTTGGGAGACTGAGACAGGAAGATTGCAAGTTTGGAACCTGTCTGGGCAGTTCAGTGAGAACCTGTCTCAAAATAAAAAATGAAAAGGACTGGGGATGTAGCCCAGAAAATCCCTGGGTTCAATTCCCAGGACTGTTTGGGGGAGCAGAGGGAAGATTCACATACTGCGTAGTTCACCCATTTAGAGTATATGATTCAGTGACTTAGTGTATTTACAAAATTCTGTAGCCATCACCTGCCAATTTTGGAGCATTTTCCTCACTTCAAAGAAGAAACTTCAGGGCTGGGGCTGTAGCTCAGTGGTAGAGCACTTTCCTAGCACATGTGAGGCACTGGGTTCGATCCTCAGCACCACATAAAAATAAATAACGGCATTGTGTCCATATACAATTAAAAAAAAAAAAAAGAAAGAAACTTCATATCCCTTAGCTTTCACTGTTCCTTACCCTCCATCTCTCCCAGCCTAAAGGAAATGCTAATTCACTTTCTATCTCTATAATATAGATTTCCTTGTTCTAGACATTTCATGTAAACATAATCCTGCTATGGCATGTTGTCTTTTTGGTTTTTTTTTTTTTTGTTTGTTTTTGAACCTTTTTTTTGCAACTGTCTTTCTAAAGTCTGGACAATGCCTATAGTATAGTAGGTATTGAGTATATTATTGGAGTGAATGAACAAAGGAAATCATTTTATGCCCATTTGGGTTATTATCAAATCACAAGGATTTGGTTTGGTTTGAAGGAATGGTAAGAATGACCATCTTGACTTGGCTTATTACTAAACCCATGCTGTTCTTCCTCTAAACAATGGATTTTATCAAGCTCCTGATTTCTGACTTCCATCTTTTAGATCTGTAGTTTGTTTTATCTAGTACTTTACTTGGTATTTTCAATTGGGTATCTCAATTGTAGTATGTCCGAAATAGAATTTCTGATTCCCTTTTGTTTTGTTCTCTCCTGTCTTTGCATGGATGTTTCCCATCAGTAAATGGGAAATCCTTGCTTCCAGTTGCTGGGGCAAATAACTTCACTTCTTTTTCTTTTGCATTTGATTCATCAGCTCAAATTCTGAAGATGGTACTTTCAAAGTATATCCAGACCTAGCAACATTCCACCATTTCCATCAGTATTACCTTGTCTCTTGGTTGGATTATTACAGTAATCTTCCAACTGCTTCTTCCTTTGTTTCTCATTCCCAACAGTCTAAACTACTCCCTTATCTAGGATCATTAGCCAGAGTAATCCTTGAAAGTAAGCCATTTGATGCTGCTTTTGCTCACAATACCCCAATACCATTGTATGATCTGGGACCTCTGTTTGACACTTACCTTGTCTTATACAGTTTATGTTGAATATTGAAAACCAGGATCCCTACAATATCCTCTGTTGATGGAACTCCAGCAAGTCAGACTGTTAGCATTGTATGAGACAAATCTATTCAAAGAAAAGAACAACTTACTAAAGATAATAATACTTTTAATAGGAACACTAATCCATATTTACCCAATTCTGTTTTGGTTAGAAATCATTTTTCTTTCCCCTAGAACTCTCTTTTCTTTTATTATTTACTTAGTAATGATAGAGTACTCCAGGATGTAGAGCAATTTCATTTCTCTTAACTTGAATGAGACACTAAGTCTCACTTTAAATCAGCTAGTGAATGGAACCAACACCAAATAGATAATACTATTTAGTGGAAATAGCATTTCTAGTTGGGTATTCTTTCCCTTCTTCTCTTTTTTGGTTAAAAAACAAACAAACAAAAGTAGGTAAAAGGAGCTGGGCACTGTAGCATAAATGTGATCCTCATACTTCAGCCTCCCCAGTAGCAAGGATTACAAATTTGAGGCCATCCTGGGCAACTCAGCAAGACCCTGTGTCAAAAGAAAAAAAATAAAAAGGGTTGGGGGTGTAGCATGGTGAGAGAACACCCCTGGGTTCAATTCCTGGTAATGCCACAAAAAAAAAAAAAAAAAGAAAAACAAAAACAAGTGAAAGTATTAGCAGTGTGTAAATTTTCAGGCAAGTATAGAATATTGGGATAACAAGCGGGTTGTTCATATTTTGCTTGCTGAGTCTGTTTGCTTCCCATAGATAGAAGATCCATACAAACTTTCTGAAAAATTGTAAGAATATCATTTTCTCATTTGCAGGTTGATTTTAATTATTACTTTCATCCAAAGTTTAAGCCCCCCCGCTTTTTTTTTTAATAACTATCAAGGTTAGTGTTTACTACTTTTTTTTTTTTTTTTGGCAGAACTAGGTTAGGTCCAGAAAGATTTTTGTGAAGGCATTTTCATGTTGGGAATTGACTAGTGAGATCTGAGTGGGTGATATTCTGATATTCAACTTTTTCTCAAGTGATTCTGTTCAGTTTTTTAGTTCATATATATGCAGTCCCTTTAATTAGGGTATGCCAATTAGGGGGAAACTATTGCCAATTTTGCCTTTTCTCTCTCTCTCTTAAATAAAAGATCTCAGCATAAGAGAAAGAAGAGCCTTGCCAGACACTGAAGAAGAGACGGGGATCTCTCCTCCTAATCTGGGCCTCCTGTCATGGTAAGTACAAGGAAATAAGAAAATTGGAGTTGAACTCAATTCTGACAATTCAAGTGAACACTAATCCATATTTACCCAATTCTGTTTTGGTTAGAAATCATTTTTCTTTCCCCTAGAACTCTCTTTTCTTTTATTATTTACTTAGTAATGATAGAGTACTCCAGGATGTAGAGCAATTTCATTTCTCTTAACTTGAATGAGACACTAAGTCTCACTTTAAATCAGCTAGTGAATGGAACCAACACCAAATAACATACAGTTCTTGGACTCCAGGTTTTTCATTCCTTTTTTAGGAAACTGGGCTGGAGATGTAGCGCAGTGATAGCTCAAGGCTCTGGGTTCAATCCTCAACACCAAAAGGAGAAGAAAAAAAGGGGGGGGGCGGGAAGAGAGAGAGAGGAAGAAAGAAAGAAAAGAGAAATTTCCAGGAAGCAGGATATAATGAAAATGATTTTTCATCCGCATATTCTTTATTTTTTTAATTGACAAAATTGTGTATATTGTGTGCAATGTGCTTTGAAGTGTGTATCTATTTTGGAATGACTACATTGGGCTAATTAACATGCATTACCTCACAAAGCAATTCCCTATCTTTCCTATGAGTTTTGCTCTCTCTCTTTTTTTCCCCTTCTTCCCCTTCAGTACTAGTTATTGGACCCAGGACTTAGCACATGCTAGGCAAGTGCTCAACCACTGAGCTACATCCCTAGCCTGTGTATGTCTCTTTAAGGCACTATTTTGGTTCCAAAGTAGGGGAGCAACTCTGCATTCCCCTGCTTGCATCTTTGACTGAAAAGAACATAGAATGGACATTTCAGTGACTTCAGGGCCATTTAGGGCCCAGGGTAGGTGGAGAAGATGGAGCAACAAGCCATCTACATTTTCATTAATCTTGAGGACATATAAATAGCACTTCAGATCTTAAAAGAAAAATGGCTGTCTGTAATTTTGTCCTGTTTCTGCCTTGTAATGTTTCCTAGATCCAAACTGTTTCATGCTGGTGCACAAAGAAGGAATTGAAAAGACCATGTTAATTTCAAGCTTCATTAGGGATGTGTTGGAAAATGCTTTTAAAATTAAAAACAGAGTAAAACAAAACAAAAGTAGTTGTACAGAAATGTCATATGAAAAAGAGGAGAAAGGTAACTGCTCCCTTCATAAAGTGGGCTAATTTTTTCTTAGTTTGTGGGTATTAAAACTTTCTAATTTATTCTGTACCCAAACATTGACAAACTTTTACTGTTATTTCTCTAGACTACATTTTATTACCTGTCCCACAGTTTTTAATGAATTGAAAAAGTGCTTGCCTAGAATTTATATGGTATGCTATGCCAGTGCTAATAATTTTCAAATTATGGGCTTATGAAAGCAGGTCTGTTCTGTATGGAGGTTTTGTCCTTCATTGTATACCATGTAGCTAGAAACAAATAGCATGGTCCTCTTCTTGGTACTGCTGGGATCTCTGTAGTGCCCAACTATCCTCCTTGTGTGTTTCCTGCCCCTGTGCCAGAGAAACACTCTGGAGATGCGTATGTGTAATAGTTGGGGAACAGCTTGATCATGCATCTTCTTTTCTCCCCCTCATGAAACAACATTATAACAAAATTTTTAAAAATTCTCATTTATAATTCTGCCACCAGAATTTCTGGTTGTATGTTTTCCTGAGTAGTTCACGTCATTCATATATATATATATATATATATATATATATATATATATATATGTAGTTAGTTAGAATGACATAATGAAGTCTTTTGCCTATTTCACTAAGTTCATTAAACATTTTCCCATGCTGATTCACTGGATTCCTAATGATCATTTCATTAGTTATATAATACCTTGCAAGTTAGTGAGTCTTTGATCCACTCATATGGTATATATTTATTATACCATATTGTTTTAGTATTTAAATTGTACGTTCTTAGTCCTTTGTTCCTTGTAGAAAATTCTGGAGCATTGAACTTTGTTTTTGAATCTATACTTCTGTAGTAATTTGAGGGTAACATCCTCTTTTGCCTCTTCTAATCTTAAAAGATGTAAAATGATATTTATGTCTCTTTGAGAAACCAGGCATTAGGAAAAGATGTTTTCATTCAGTATGGAAAATCTCAAGTATAGACAATACAAAGAATTAGTAGTGAACCATATATATCATTCAGTTGCAGTAACCATCAGTTCATGGCTACTCTTGTTTCATCCAATTCCTACTCTGTTCTTCCCACCCCTTTGAATTATTTTGACCCAAATTCCAAGGATTATAGCAAGGGAAATATATTTTTGATAACTATCAATACCAGCCCCAAGGACTGGTAATTATTTTTACATTTTCTGAACATGAACACTAGATACAGATTTAGTTCATAGGACTTAATTGGTCAGCAGCCTCCTCTTATGTGCTTTAAATATTTATCTCTAATGTTGTATGTACTTAACTTTCTTACCTGCATAATTTAGCCAGTAGCAGAAACCAGCCTGAAACTGTGGTTGACTGAACCCTTCTGGGATTTTGCAAGTGACCCCACTGACCTTAGGTAGAGACTAAGAAGTGCCAGATTCTATGTTGAGTGGTATTCCTGAGTAACACCAGAAAATCAACAATGTGGTTTTTGAATACTAATGAATAACTGCTTATAACCTAGGCAAAATATGTTCCCAACTTTTTATCAGACCACTACTTTCCAGGTTGTTCTGCCTCTTCCCAGTTTCCCACCCTCCCAACTGTGTCAAGTTGGGTTTCCTTTTATACCTGTAAAACTCAGAGCTATAATAAAATTAGGCAGTTAATTACTTGACCTGTTCATTCAAGTAACGTTTTTTATAAATCAACCTTCTCTGAAGTCAGTGAAGATTTGGTCCTAATGCTAATTAAATATTTGAGGTTAAATGCAGTTTTGTGTACAAGGGGGCAATTTTTCTGAAGCCTTATGGGTAATATGAGCTGAGACATTAAAAAGAGCATTTATTTGATTTAACTGAAAATAGGTACTCCATATTCTTGCTGGCTTAATTGTGAGTTCTCAAAGGTTAAAAACAATTCCCATTCAGTTTTCAGTAGCTACTTTGGTTATATGTACATTGGTCTAGATTAACACCAGAGTGTGCTAAGCAAGAATGAATAGCTAAATGGCGTTTCTCTT
Organism: Glaucomys volans; assembly: GCA_020662805.1. Lineage (NCBI taxonomy): Eukaryota > Metazoa > Chordata > Mammalia > Rodentia > Sciuridae > Glaucomys > Glaucomys volans. The sequence continues at coordinate 218,907 of JAJEJO010000547.1, forward strand.
TTTTCTTTCTCTTTCCTTTTTTCCCTTTCTTTCTCTTTTTAAAAAGCCTGCTACATTATTGCAATTCTGAGCTGTTTTGAGGGTCAGTGGAAAACTGGGTCAAGGAATCACTTAAAGAAATAAAGGGCTGGGGTTATGGCTCAGTGGTAGGGCTCTCCCCTAGTGCTTGTGAGGCACTGGGTTCAATCCCAGCACCACATAAAATAAAAATAAAGATGTCCACCCACAACTTAAAAAATAAAAGAATAATGACTACCTCTGTAAAATGATCTTTAAAGACAGTAAGAGTTTTGGCCTTATACATTTTTGTGAGTTAAAAAGCTAGTTTAATATGATGCTGAGAAGGTATGTTTAATGTGTATTTTCATGTAAGAATTTTTAAAAGCTGTCCCCTCTCCCTGTTTTATAGCATTTCCTACCTATTCCCTGTTGGTTCATGAGAATGTTTTTCTTAATTCAAGAGTCTCCACCTCTTTCTTTTTAGTTCTTTTTAAGTGTAAATACTAAGTGTTCTTTAAGTTAAGAGATAACTTTTAAGAATGAAAGTAGGATTTTTAAAAAAAGCCAGTACTTAAGGGTTCAGAAAAATGGGTTCCTCTTAAAAAATCACTGCCCCCTGTTATTCTTTTACCCATTCATTGACTTCAAAGGAAATGAGTGGAAAGGCATAATATGATACTGAGTGACACAATATTTTTCATCTAACAAGTTATTTTGGTGTTTATAGGAGTGGAGCCATTTACAGACTTTTGTACACCTTAGGTAATTACACTTTCGGAGACCCCTAAATTCTGTCATACCAGCCTTACTAAAATGCATCAACTTTGTTAAGCATTTTTATTTTTATTTTGGCTACATAAGAAACAAAAGTTTTTTATAATTTTGCTTTCAAAATTATGATTATCAGCTATAATTTCTTAACAATCATGCTGGAGAGACCTATAATCCTAGGGAAGTAGCACTAACATACAGATTTTTTATAATAATAATAAAAGTATATTTAATAATGGAAGTCTCATAATTTTTCATAACATTTCATAAACCATTTGTAAAATTATATTTTTATAATTTGAATCTATTTATTTCTCTATAAATTTTAAATGTCAGTCTTTTTTAAAGGTCCTTAAAAAGCTCATGTCTCAGAATAAAATGGTTCTGTGAAAGGGCTGGACTGGCCCAGTCATTTAGTAGCAAAGAAGCTAGAATGATGGTTGAGGTTGTTGTTACTCAAGTCTGAGTGACTTTTCCTGTCATAGATTAGCAGTAAGAGAATAGTTTTAGGGAAAGCCTGACTTTTCCAATTATACAGCTTTAATTGTTACTTAGTTTTAAAGTTCAGTCTAGAGCAGCAGTTTTGAAACCCTTTGGTCTCAGGATCTCTTTTTACATCGATAAATTATTGAGGACTCCCAAGAGGGCTTGTTTATGTGGGTTATGTTTGCCTGTGTTTACTATAATAGAAATTAAAGCTGAGAAATTTTCAAAATGCTCCTAAGTTCATTTAAAAATAAGAACAAACCAATTACATGGTAATAAAATTTTTCATTAAAAATACCTTCTCATCCAAAAATAAGTGTAATTTTTCTAATCTCTTTAATGCTTGGTTTAATAGATGACAGATTCTCATTATCTACTCTTGCATTCAATCTATTATAATATGTTGTTTCATTTCAAATGTGAGGAAAATTCAGTCTCACACAAATAGGTAGTTAGAAAAGGGAAGAATATTTTAATAGTGTGTTCAGATAATTGTGTTCAGATATTTTCATGTAATACTACACCAAAACTTGACGTAGTGGTAGTGGTAGTTCCTTAAGTTAGTTGTGATGGGAATCTAAAACTATCGGTGAACCTTTTCGTTCTGTTATAATGTAACCATTGATCTGTCTTGTACGTGTCTGGTGCTGGGGATCAAAACCAGGGCATTGTGTGTGTTAGGCAGACACTTTACCCCTGAGTTCCTGCCCCTGTCTTGCACTTTTATCCATGCATGATTTTTAAACATGTTGGCTGTTAGGAAAATAATAGGTTCATTAAACAGTGCAGGTCTTTCAAATGTTGACATGTAGTGAATTTTTAAAACATCACATTTGATAATATCATCACTGATTTTATCACAAAATTCCTGAGTATTGGAAATCGTTCAAATTCATGGTGGCAGCTGACAGGTTTTCCAAAGTTGTAATTTTTGCATTAAAAAATACATTATCAGCAGACACTGTCTTTGGAAGAAAGATCTGCCAAATGGCTATATCTTAATTTCTCCAATTTGTCCATCAGTGTTCTTTCAATTAAAAATGGTGCTTAAAAAATGACTAGTTCAGTGTTAATTGAAAGTCACATAGGTACTTTTCCTTGAGACAACCATAAATATTTCAATACAGTTTTCTTTTGCCTTTTCCAACGTCATTCTTAAATTGGTGATTCTGCCTTGATTGTGCGAAGGTGCTCAGTTTTACCCATTTATTCTTTTTGCACTGCTAGAAAAAGAGTCAACATAGTAGAAAAAAGGCAGATAGTACCTTAGTTTTGTGAAGGTGCTTTTGACCTTTCAGAATCTGCAGACTTCACTTGGAGAACCACACTGATAAAAGTAGTACAATCTTATGGTTACAGTTGCTGTTAAATAAAACCATGTGTTGTTTATACTTTTTTATATGTATTTTTTAGTTGTCACTGAATCTTTTGTTCAATTTTATTTATATGTGGTGCTGGGTATTCAACCCAGGGCCTCACACACGCCAGGCAAGTGCTTTAATCACTGAGCCACAACTCCAGCCCTTTGTTTTTACTTTTTTCTCCCCTCTCTGAGGAGATTTACAAAATTGTGATAAGTAGCATGTGCTAAATGTTCAATAAGTAGTGGTTATAATTCTTATTGCTATAAGTGGAATGTGATGTGGCTTTTGCTGTTTTAAAAATTGCTGTGTTATTAAAAAAAAAAAAAAAGATTGCCATGTAGCCCTTGTCTAGCATGTGTGAGGCCCTGGGTTCAACTCCCAACACCGCTTCCCTATCTCCTCAAAAATATGTGTAAACAGATTCCACCATCATTTAGAGGCAGGCTTTCTAACAGGTTACATTTCTTTTGGGTCTTCCTATACTGTAAAAATTCATACTGTAAAATATTACTTTTTATAGCCAGGTGGTGGTGCTCGCCTGTAATCCCAGTGACTTGGAAGGCTGAGGCAGGAAGATTGTGACTTCAAAGCCAGCCTCATCAAAAGTGAGGCACTAAGCAACTCAGTGAGACCCTGTCTCTAAAATAAAATACAAAATAGGGCTGTTGATGTGGCTCAGTGGTTGAGTGCCCCTGAGTTCAGTCCCCCTGAGCCACTCCCCAACAAATTATTTTTTTAAATGTGAATTAAATTGAAGTGCCATTTAGATGAGAATTTTTTGTTCTCTTTTGAAATTTCCTTAAAAGAAATAGCTTTATTTGATAATATAGGGCAGAGTAAACTAGGGCTAGTATTCATACATGTTTTCAATTTGGGAAATTCAGTTCTTTTTCTTAAAATTCCTTTTCAAGATTCAGTTGATGGAAATTTCATTTATAGTTAAAAGGTGGCATAAAGGCTGGAGTCCCAATATCTCCTTCATTTGCAGCCCCTAGTGATACAACTTCCTCCTACTAGGCCCTGCCTTTTAAAGGTACCACTGCCTCCCAGTAGCACCACAGACTGATGGCCAGTCCTTTAACACGTGGATCTTTGGGGCACACTTATCCAAACCATAGCAGCAACAGCTGATATGTCAGTGGAACAGTTTGGGGAATGAATATTTTTTCCTGCATTTTCTGGCTTTTTTTTTTTTGTCATTGGGCTCTTACTGTGATTATGTAATTATGTGGCAGAAAAACTAAATATAGATCACTAAAAGTTTTTGAAATTATCTTAAAAATTTTGGTTTTTCAGGATGAAGAGACTCGGCATAGTCTTGAGTGCATCCAGGCCAATCAGATCTTTCCCAGGAAGCAGCTGATTCGGGAGGATGAGAATCTTCAGGTAACTATAAGCCACTTTTGATTGCGTAATATGTATTTAGAGAGTTATAGTAATTATGTAGCATAGCTAAAAGATCAAAGTGATGGTCTTATATGTATTTTTTAAACCATACCTATAGAAATGCAAGCTGGAAACCTTTCTAGCAAGACTTATTTTCTGAGATTTCATTGTTTGAGATGTTGTGCTCTATCATTCCTTTAGGAGTCCAGGATTTGAATAAGTGTATTTGAATTTGGTGGGTATAAACTCATTTTCTTTAGGTTCTTTACTTATACACGGTACTTTAAACTTGGATGACTGTCCATTTAAAGAGGATATACTATCCATTCACCTGACCTATGTTTGAAGACTTGGCTTTATTGCTTCAGAACTCTGAAGAGTTTCTTCCATTTTGAAGGTTCCTTTTCTTGAACTTCATGGAGAGAGCACAGAGTATGTGGGCCGTGCTGAGGATGCCATCATTGCCCTTTCAAATTATAGACTTCACATCAAGTTCAAGGAGTCTCTTGTTAACGTAAGTGATTACCAACTGTTCTCTAAAGTAGACAGAGAAAGGAAGTTGAAAAAACTTGGTAATGTACTCAGAGTAGAGGCGTACAGGATTCTGGTGTATGAGAGCATTGTGTGGCTCTGCTTTTCTCTCAGTTTTGCACTCAAAGGACATTTGGTTAGTAAGCAATTCTTATGCTTTATTTAAAATGATGTGTTTAGTTGTCAGCTGAGGTGTTCATTCTTTAGTTAATACTGAATAGTTTGCACTAGGTAATGCCTTATGTTAAGCTTTTATAAAGGTACAGAATCTGAATAGACTTTTATTCCTCAATTGTTAGTAGTTACCAACTACTTCAGTTGAGATAATTTTCTGGGCCTTATTGTCAAATGATATGTTCTTTGAGCTCACTGCAAACTCATTATTGGATGAAGTTACTCTAATGGCTCCTAAGTGGTATAAGTATAGATGTTAAATGCAATGTTTATTTGCATAATGGACCATACATTACTGAAGAAAAGGAATTCTCAAGGGTACATTTACCCTTTCTCAATTATGAGGGTCCTCTCAGTGAACTGAGTCTTTCAGATACTGCTGTCATTAGTAAACTTAAATGAAACCCACCGAGGCACAAAAGTTCACGTACTTGCACGAAATGAATGCATTCTTCATTTGCTGTGGCTTTCTGCATGTCAGTGCTAGCACAGAGAAGTATATTATAACACCTTATAGGGGTTCAGTACTGTATCCCATTCAGATGTGTGTTTTGGGGTTCATTTTGTAATTCTTTGAGATCTGTCACTTTTATTCATTTTACTCACCAGTCCAAAAGTTGCCCAAATCCTCAAGTTGCATTCTTTCATTTACCGTGAGTCAGTGGCTGCCATTTTGTTAGTATGTGGCATCTGTCTAATCCAATCTAATCTAATCTAATCTAATCTAATCTTATCTAGTCTTTGTGTTAAGCATTTATGTCCAGGAGCTATTTTGGCCTGAATTCCTTCTAGATTCTTGATTTAGGTTATAATCAGCTTGTTACATCAATTTTCTGTCCATCAGTTAGAAGTACATGCCAGTTTCATCAACGAACAAGGCAATACTTCTCATTCATACCATATAGCATTATGATCAGGAGGGTCCATTTGGATTTGAGTGTGTGTGAAGGGAGGGAAAGGTGAAAATGCTAAAATCTCAGCAATCAAAAATTTTTTATGATCTACTGTGGAAGTAATTATTAATAGGAACTACCCAATTTAGTTACAAATTGGTACTATCCAATTTGTGTTCTTTCAGTATTTGTAATGGCTGGAATCAATGAGGTTGTAATTAAATTACATGTGAAAATGATATAGGTTCATATTATTGCATTTTCCCATATCATACGTGTTATCAGCATTTTGGGTGTTGACTGGTTTAGATCTGTTTTGGGAACAGGGTCTGTTGGAGAGAGTCTTGTCATTCACTCTCTTAAAGCCCTTCAGTGTTTCTTTTCTACTTCTAAGAAGAAAATCAGATTCCTTCATGTGATGTGAGATTGTGATCCTTGAGTCCCTGCAAGCTTTTCCTTCTTCCCCCTTCTCACTTTTTGTACTAGTAAAACCAGCCTTCCTGAACTGTCAGTCATACTTCATACTTCTTTTTACTTTTTACTTCAGTTTTACTTCATTCTTCCCCTTCTTTCCTGCCCAGGAAATGGTTCTTCATCTCTCAAATCCCACTTCAAGTGATTACCTCCTCAGAAGCCTTGCTCAGTCCTAGTTCCCTTTGACAGTTAGTTACAGTCACATGAACTCTTCTTTATCTTGAACATGCCTTTACAGTATTTATGAGGCATGTTACAATTTTTTGTTTTTGTTTTTGTATCTTCAGGATCCAGCATGTCTCCTGATGCTATGCTATCCACGAAATATCAAGTGAATTAAAATTATTGATAATTCAGACATTGGACAATTCCCCTTCCCCCGCTTTTTGGATTTGAAGTTCATTTTAAAACAATGTATTTCTATGGGAATAGGCCTGTGTCCTTTTTTTTTTTTTGGGGGGGGGGGTGTCTTTTAGTAGCTCTATTTGTAGGTTGTTCACTGGAATTGTTGGTCCCCTATTCTGGATGAAGAATTATGTTTAAGGGAACTTACCATTGTTCTTACTTTTGGACCCATTTCCTCATATACATGTGTTTTACCTAGCACTATAATTCTAAGCTTAGAGCCTCCATGTCACTTACAAAGCCCAAAATAATGACTTTGCACAAAAAGATGATGATGCATTTTGGCATTGTAGTGTCTATAAACACTGTCTGTTGAGATAGACCAGTACTTCTCCCTACCAGTATATCAATCTCCTCACACTGTTAACATTTTTGAAATCTCGGGTTACTCCAGGAAATAATGACTTCTCCTGCATCAGACTCTGGGTGCAGACCAGAGGTTTGTTGGTAGTGTTGCTTCTCACTCTCTCCCTCCCTTTGTCATTTCCTCAGCAAATTTATATTTCAGTAAAATATGGAAGATCAAGAAGCCCCTGTTAAATGTATTTGATTTGGATGTAATAATCTTTAAGCCATAAGTACATAAATGTGCCTTCTGTGTTGTAGCATGCTGCACTTTGCATCATTTAGCACTTTAGAAAATGACTTGCCATCAAGTTTTAAATAGCTACCTGATATCATATATTCTCTTTTAATTTCACAGCACATTGAGTAAAATGTGTCAGTAGATTTAGATACTATAAACATCATTACTTTAATCTACACACATTCACTAAATATCAAGGCTCCAATTCCTAGGGTAAAGATCCTCTGCAATAGAGTTCATTTGTAACATTTAAGATATGAATTGCTTCCATTCTTAGTTTTTTCGAAAACTGAATTTTTACATATATATAGGTGTATTTCTTTGAAGCTTAGATAATATATATACAAGGAAGTGTTCAAGTGGAATTTATGAAAATTTAAAACAATTTTTTGTTGTATAATTTAATAGACTGCTTCTCAATCTGCTGCTTCTGAAATCCCAGTAAGTAGCATGAGAATCCTAGGTGGTTATTGCACCTGTGCTTGGAACAAATTGGTTTTGAGTGTCAGATGTTCACTTTGCAGATCAGCAAAATATGTCTTCTCTGCATGATTTGCTTCCCCGTTCTAGTGGTATGCTTTGAGAATAGTTTGTGAAATGAAGATAAAGCCCCACAGTTTATACATAAGCAATGGAATTATGACCTTCAAAAATGTGAGTTTTAACTAGAAATAATTTTATAAAATCAACATTTGTATTTTTTTAAGAGGACATTGCACTTCTATTTCCAGGCCAATCTGTCAATGCCCGTTAGGAAGAAGTGTGGATGTATAGCAGCTTGGAACACCTTTTCTTCATATTTCTTTGCATTTTACTTCAACAATCACCTTCATTCCCCATACACCAGGAGGAGGTTATTGTTAATACTTAAATGTATGTTGGCTTAGCATTCATATAATAGTCGAGGCTTCTGAAACCAGGGCTGGAAGGAGATAGCTTGTGTATGTATTTATCCTCCTCTGATTAGATCTAGTGCCTAGATACTTTATTATTTTATATTCTAGGGTAGACTTACTATTTTTACTGTGTTACTGTCAGTTTGACTTCATATGTATATGTAATATTAGTACTTCCCATTCAGACTATGAAAAGAGTGCTCATTTTTAAAAAGGTAGAAATACTCTACTTCTAAATCTTGGTGCTTGAAAATAATGCACATGCATGCACCCACCCAGCCACCCAGAATGAGTGAAAGAGGTAAACTAGAGTATGATGATATCAGATCCCTCTTGAATATGACAGAACTGTGGATCTTTAATACCTATGCATGTCTATTAAATTTTTAAATTGCTTCTCTTCTGCATTTGGATTGATGGTCTTGGGTTTTCGTGCCTGTGAATGTAACTTTTGGCTGTTTAAGGATTTGATTAACAGTACCAAGTGTGTTTGATGCATTGTTTGAGCATGAGTTTGGTGGAATTTGTTGTAGGAAACGCACTATAAAAATATAGAATTGGGGCTGGGGATATAGCTCAATTTGTAGAGTGCTTACCTATCAAGCACAAGGCCCTGGGTACAATCCCCAGCACTGTAAAAGAATCACCTGGTAGGTAGAACATGGAAGAGGAAGAAGCAAAAAGAAAATGAGTTGTTCTGAAACACTGAATCATTGATCTGGAGAGGGTTTCAAAGTGATTTTCTATTTCTTTTGCAGATGGAATTGCCTCTAAGGAATCTTTGTTTTAAATTCGTTTTTCTCCTGATGATCCCTGGTGGAAAAGCCACTTATTTTTTAAAGAAAAGTGAAGTAAAGCTCATACTAAAGAGAAGGGCAATCTTAGAGGAAGAAAAGAAAGTCAAACCATATATGGTGGAAGGAACCTGGTTTAAAAGGGAGACATGGATTCTGACCCAGACTTTGCTGCTAACTTAGAGTGTAGTTCAACCAACCTGGACTAGGAAGTAGACTGACTTGAATCTTTAATTCTTTGCTTATGAGGTTGAATAGTGGGTATGTTTTACTCAGAAATGGTAAGAGATCCTTTCGATACGTGAGAAACTTGAGCCGTGTGGTAGGTCTTAAAGTATAACAACAGTGTGGTTGGATGTACAAAGAGGAAAAGGTAGCAAATTCTGCTTTTTTAGAAGGAAGAGAAGATAAATCTATGGATGGAACACTGAAGAGGAACAGGAGAGTAGAATGACGAAGTAAAAAAGGGAGATACTCGTTGATACAAAATTAGGTGTTTCTCTTTTAAATGTCCTTGTTCTTGTTACACATTAAACTTCCCTGCATGGAACAATCTGCATGAGTATTAAAATCACTGTTCTGTATATCTGACTTGAGCACACATGATTGTTTTTGGTGTCTTGTCTAGTATCTCCAGTCTAAAACTGTCACTTCACCCCACTTCACCCCAGGTCCTGTACATGAGACCTACTAAATGGTGATCATCTGAAGTTCAAAAAGCAGAGGCTGGTGGCACATAAGGGGGCTGGAGGTTCATTCAAGGAAGCCAGGAAGCAGGCAGATTTTTAATTGGTAAAATTTTAGAAAAATAAGCCTAGAACTTGGACTTCTCATTTGCCCATCAGCTAACCACTTTTTCTGGAGGAAGTGGGGTTGAGTGGGCAAGGTAGTTGGATGGAGTACATTTAATAAATAAAGTGATGAGAGTCTGTTATAGGACACTCAAAGGGACTGGCCTGAGAACAAATCAGTGTCATCTTCTAATCTCTATCTTCTTAATTTCCATGTTCCTCCTCTCTAATTTATCTCTACTGACATTTTTTTTCTTTCCTTCTTAGATGTACAGGTCTTGAAAGAATTTTAGCCGCATCAGTTGCAGTTTCTCACAGCACCTTGGGGTTAAGGACTTAAAAACAGCCAAAAACTTCTTTTTTCTCAGAACACAGGCAAGATTTCTTAGTCTTTGTCTTATTCCCAGTCTTATTACAACTGTAAGGGAATTTTTATGGATTAGACTTAGTAGCAAGAAGGCTTTAGCCCTGAGGTAAAAACTCCCAGCCATTTATCTGAATATAATTATTTTGTTTTCTTCTCTTCTTTAATCCCTGTCCCAGTTTCTGTTCCTTTGTTTCAGATTTCCAGCAGTGGGCTTCTTTTTGATCCCTGCATCCTTGTTCTCAGAGTTCTCTGCTGACTGTGGCAGCTGCATGGTGAGGCAGGGTTTACAGAAAACCTGTTCCTGAAACTGATTCAGCTGATGTGAGGGCCACCCTGTACAGGCAGAACTCTTGTTTCTGTCTGCTTTGGAGAAGACTATATCCCTCTTCTCAAGCTAACCAGGAATTGTTGGAATGCTGCTTGCAACTCCTAGAGTCAGATTTTGACTGGTTGCAATATAGTGTAAAAGACAAGGGATCCACTGTTTTTCCGTGGGATAAGAATATCCCCTTATTAATTTACCAGCCTCTGCTTTGATGGCTTGGAAACTGCTTTTTGAAGCCAGTTATTGAGTCAGGATGATATCAGGGACAGAGGGAGGAGGATCCTCATGTCACCCTTAGGATTTGCATCCTGTTCAGATGTTTTCCCTCCCGTCTCCCTCCTTTCTCTGATCTGATTCACTATTTACACAATCCCGTGTTCAGTAGAGTCTTTTGATCAGATCTGCAGGGAGAGAACCATTTGTAGCCTGCTCAGACCTCAAGCACTACTTCATAAACAGGATTCTTCAGCTGGTCTTTTGAAGCAACTTGTACCTACTTAGTTTTGGATTCTTTGACCACTGTGTGACCGCCTCCCTTCCTCTTGATTCCTGTTGGTCTGTCCTGCTGAACAGAGAGCTGGACCAAGAACTACTGTCCTGTCATCTTTCCTTTGCAATCTACAGGCAGTTTAGACTTCTAGCTTTTTCACAAGCATCCTTTGCTGCCACTAAGCCATAAGCTCACTCTGTCATTTGAGGCAACTAACAGGTAGAGTCTCACTTGCACTCTGTTCTGTGGATCTTTATATTAAGCAAGACTGTATCATTGCAAATCATTGGCAGTGATAGCCGCTACAACTAGTACTTTGAGAGATGAGCTTGTGAGTTTGATGTTTGAGTGGTATATTACCCTGTTCTTCAGAGGTGATTCCTCTCCTTTGTTGTCTTCATGCTATGACGTGACTTAAGGCCATTGATATAGAGTAAGGGAAGCCCTAATTCACTTTGTAGTTAATTACTTGGGTACTATTGATTCAGATATATTTGCAGTTCTGTTTGCTTCTTTCCCCTGTAGATCTTTCTAATCAGTCTTGTTGGACACATTGAAGAACTGCAAGGTCAGTGCCTTTTTGACTAAGGGACTTCATCTTTTTAAATTACAGGTTCCATTACAGCTTATAGAAAGTGTTGAATGCCGAGATATATTTCAGCTTCATTTGACTTGCAAAGATTGCAAAGTTATCAGGTATGTATGTGTGACTGTTTTGTATGGAAAATGTTTTTTAAAGAATAGATACATGGTTTGGTAACTTGGCAAAATATCTTTTTGAAAGTAAGCACTTTAGGAATATTTTCTGAGTAGTTAGTGCCTATGATATTTTCCCTTTTGGATATTTTGCTTATGTTGACAGATGCTTTTATTTTTAATTTGGAAATAATTTCAAATTTCTTAAAAGTGCAAACATAAAAATAGTACAAAAGGTGAATAGTACAACAAGTGAACAACAGATTCACCTGTTGTTAACACCTTACCCCAATTTGCTTTGTTATTTGCAGAACCCTTCTGAGTGGTGTGAGATGTGTGTGGGTGGGTGGGAGGGGAGGTTAATTTTCTGAACAAATTGAGAGTAAGTGACATAAGCATGACTTTTAACCCAAAATACTTTCGAGTGCTTTCCTGAGTTAGAATAGGGATATTTTCTTCTATAACCACAGTATCATTATCAGCATCACGGTTTTACATTGGTAATACTGTTGTCCAATCTACTATGCATGTTTCAATTTTTGTAGTTGACTCACCTCATTCATTACGGGATCCAGTGTAGCTCAGATAGTAGATACATTTAGCTGCCATAACTCAATAGCCCTCTTTAATCTGGAACATTTTGCACAGTAGACTTTGTCTTTTATGACATTTACATTTTGCATTGTATGATCTTTTCTTTTAATAGAATGTTTCTTATTTTGTATTTGTCCCATGTTTCATCAAGATTAAATTGAGTTGGGCGTGGTGGCGCATGCCTGTAATCCCAGTACTTGGGAGGCTGAGGCAGGAGGATCGCGAGTTTAAAACCAGCCTCAGCAACTTAGGGAGGCCCTAAGCAACTCAGTGAGAACCTGTCTCTAAATAAAATACAAAATAGGGCTGGGGTTGTGGCTCAGGAGTGGAGTGACTCTAGGTTCAATCCCCAGTACAAAAAAAAAAAAAAAAAAAAAAGGATTAAATTGATGTTATGGATTCCCAGCTGGAATACTCTATGTACAGCTATATTCTGTGTATTCAAATGGAATTCTATATTGTGTCCTTTTCAGGGTATTATTGTATTACATCCAGAGACAAACAGTCTACTTGTCCCTCATTGGTGAATTTTGATTATTCCAATCGAACTGTCACCTCATTTCTCTATAATTTCTATATTTTCTTTCTTACAACTAATAGTCTATGGGAAAAACTTTGAGAAAATGTCTTGCTTCTCAGTAAAACCTCCATAAATTTAGCATTCATTGATTATTTTTTTCTCATCTAATTTTAACTATAAAGGTTGCAGAATGATACCTGAAATGTGTTTTTAAAATTTAGTAGCTCCAGAAATTTTAAGTTCTGAATATGTTTACTTTATCCCTTTGACCTGTTTTGAGATGTCAGTAAACATTATGTGTTGGCATGTTGATGAGTCACATTGATTGGGACCAGGAAGAGGTGTAAATGCCTTCCTTATTAGTTTTTGAGTAAATATTTAAATTGCATATTAGTGGGTGAGATTTGGCTTACTCGCTACCACTCATAGTTTACAAAGCTTGCTTATTAATTACTCAGTCTTAAACACTATATTAAAAAACTCAAAGTACTTAAATGCAAAAAAAATCAGTTTGCATTGATTATTTAACCTCTTAATTGTACATACTGAAAATTGCATTGATAAAATAGAATTTGTTTTGTTCTCTGCATGGTCAGAGCTGAAAGTTTCAGTGTAATCTGTCTTATTTTGTATCCATACATGCTGGTTTGTCCTCATTGCTAAGTAGACAAATTTTGATATTATTCCCTAGCTGGCTAAAAGTAGTATTTGTGGTTTATTTTTTTACCTTGGCCCTAATATGTCATGACAAAACAAAAAGGACTCTTCTAAATATGTTTCTTGAAAGGCACAACCATAATACTGATTGAAGAAGTAGAATGAAATCTCGTTCATGAAAGAATAACTGCTATTTTATTTTAATAATTATAATTAATCATTCTAAGGAGAGATTTCATTAGATTATCAGAACACATTTTCCAATGTCCAGCTCTTGTCTTTGATATTTTGCACTGCTGGCTAAAAATTTTTGGACCTGTTTCTATTATAAACAGCAGTGAATATGTGCATGCCTGCCTCTGATGCTTTTGTACAGTTACTACTTCACTATGCATAGACACTCTCAAAATGGTGCCTTTTCTTAGATTTCATAGTCAGCTGTCTTCTGATTACATTAATACTTGTTTGGCTTTACACAGGTGTCAGTTCTCAACCTTTGAACAGTGTCAAGATTGGCTTAAGCGTCTGAACAATGCAATCCGACCACCTGCTAAAATAGAAGATCTCTTCTCATTTGCATACCATGCTTGGTGCATGGAGGTCTACGCCAGTGAAAAAGAGCAACATGGAGACCTGTGCAGACCAGGTAATCCTTTCTGAAATGGGGATGAATGTAACCTTAATACGAAGTGGGGTGCCTTAGCACTTTTGTATGCAGTCAATGTGTATTTCATGGAGCATAACACGTGCCCATTTTCTTCTAAGCTTAAGAACATCCTTTTTTCCAGGGAAAGGGAAGAATAATATATATGGTATTGTGTTCTACTAGACCTAAAAGCAACTATAATAAGGTTCATGGGTATTATGGAAACCCAATGGAAGGGAGGTGTGTGACTTTTGTGTATAAGTTTGGGAAGACTTCACATTGGAAGTGGCTTTTGAGTAAGCTTTGAAGGCCACATAGGAGCTCATTGATTAGAGAATGGGGAAAAGAACATCAGACAGCAAGTAGCGTGAACAAAGGCACACAGGTTTAAGAACAGGAATATAAAATAGCCTTTTGCTGTCATAGAATTTTCAAGGCATAGATTCACAGTTGTTAGCCTTTGCTGCCCAAAGATGAAGAAACAGAAATCCAGAAAGGCAAATTTGTCTTCCTCAAGGACAAATACAGAGACACTGAGCCAGTACTAAAACCCAGATTTCCTGACTCCTCATATAGTCTTTGTCTCCTTCAGTTTTTCTTCCTCTGAAGTGGCTTTGACCAAGATCATGCTATTTCTCTGCAGGTAGTTTTTCTGTAAATGTTATGCTTCCATAAGTGGAACTTTGCTGGTCCAACACCAGCTCTTCAGTGTGTCAGGCTTAGATGCACAGTCTTGAATTTAAAAGCAAAAGTTGTGCACTTCCTTTAAAGTATACTTTCGGGACTTTTTTCTTTAAGCCTGAAATTTTAATACTGTGTCTTCCATTTTCTATGTCTGCCCTGGGTCATTTTAAACATTTAAAGCTAATATAGCTATGTTTATGTTATTTCGTTTCCTGGCCCATCAACAGTGGAAGCTTTTGGTTCAGATTCTTGTCCTATTTTATTAAAATGCTCATGACAGACATAAGCCTTGTCTCACTTTAAATGGTGCTTTGATTGTGTACTTTTGCTTGATTCTTATGACTTCATCAACTAGGCAGGATAGGCTGCTATCCTTGTTTTAGGAGTCAAAGAAATGGAAGCTCAAAAAAGGGAAAGAAACAAAAGAAATGGGGGGCTCAAAGTTAAAGCCTGTTGCTGTGTTCCCTACTAGTCAGTAAACAAGGTAGGACTTAAAACCAGTCCTCAGTTACTGAGAGCCAGTCTGTGGGGTGTTATGGATACCGAGTTTGAAGAACAGAGATACCTGCCTTCCTGGAGCCTCAGGGGTAGTTTCAGAATTCAAATTCTCCTGAACTTATCTAGGCTGGAGGAACCTAGTCATTTGTATGAAATAGTCCCCACCTTGAAAGTTTCTGTGAAGGTGCTTAAAGTATTTCTTTATTCTCTTTACTCTCTTCACCCTGCCCCCCATCTTTTTCCTGATTTTCATTTTTCTTGAGGTGCTGTCATATTTTAAATTTATTTTTGGATTCGTTTATTGGCTCTTTTCAAGTTTTGGGGGTTTTAGTGGTAAAGTTGACAGGCAGTGAAGTATACAAATCTAATGTGTATGTTTTCTAAGTTTTTAACCATTACGTCTTGTTAAATTTTTAGTTGCCACCATCTCCTAGGTCATATTACATAATATTATATAAGAACTATGATTTTTTTAAGATCCCTAACTTTAAGAGACGTTTCCCAATTTTGGGCTGTTAGCTTAATTTCTTCCATTCTTTCCTTTCACAATCACAAACTGAAAAGTCCTCATCTTTTTAAGAAGACTTCTTCATTCTCTTGATACATTTGAGCCAACTCTTAGGGTATTCCTAACATGTGATAAGTCAGAACCCCACTCTTTTTAAATATGACTGGATTTGCCCTAAGAAGGGTCCCCAGGTTCTTCTCTTCCTGGTGATGTCTTGTATTCTTGGCTACCAAGATATAGAGATATCTACAGTGTCCTCTGTCTTTCCACAGGCTTATGATACATGGGGGCATGTAAGTGGTAAAGTACTGATTTTGGAGTTCAAAAACCTAAATTTGGACCTATACTATTTAATTGAAAATCATATCGGATAAGTCATTCATTCTTTCTGCACTTTGGTTTCCTTTCTTGAAACTGGGACATTCATACTCTTCTTGTCCATACTGATTCAGCTGGGTGTCCTAATGATCAAATCTTTTAATGTTGCAGAATTCAATTCAGTAAATGTTTTGAGTACCTCTTTTGTGCCAAGCTTGTGAAAACTCTTAGAAGTTATTCAACCACAAAGTAATATCATCATAACCTATATTGGAGATTCTCTGAGTAAAGGTTGCATTTTATTTCTTCCCAAGACACAGTCCATACTGAAACTAACCTGCCCCTCCTCACATGGAATCTTACTGTATTTTAGTGACTTAAGTGTGTGTGCTTTTTTCCTTTTATGTATTTTTACTATGGACTACAGAAGAAAAACTTACTTTCAATAAGAAACAGAACACTCCTGATTTTTTTTAAAAACCAGTTCACCTAGTTCTTCTGTCTCCACCAAGTATTCTTGAGTGTTGGTGGTGGCTACAGCATTCATTACTCACCATTTTTGAGCACACCAGACAACCATATTCATATCAGTCATTCAAAGGGTGAGACAACACTTGAGATATTTTTAAAGTGATGCCTTTGTATAATCTGTCTCAATATGAGGTCACAAACATAGATTCCAAGGGGTACAAGTTAGTCTTTCAGCAGTTAATAAAGCCTTTTATGGGTTCTTACATCTAGCCTGTTAAGAATAGAATGCATCAGAGGAGGAAAATGACCAAAACACACGATTGCCTTGGTACTAATATAAATTTTAGTTAAGCCAAGTATACTGTGTTATAGCTCTAAGTCTTAATCAGCTTTGAAAAAAATCTCAGCATTGCTGTTGGAGTTTGGTGGTGAAACCTACAAAAGCCTACAAAAGTTCACCAAACTCTTGATTCTGCCTTTAGCCCCATCTCACACTTTATGCAAGGAGTGAATTCAAAGCTCCAGCTTCTCTCCCTTGTCTCTCATCTTCCTGCTCCTCATGGCAGCTGGCTTCTTGATGGTGCTTCTCTTTAGGGTATTAGTCTAGAGTCTTGACAGATGATTGGGTAGTTCAACCACTAGTTTAGCATCAAGTAAGAAATGCCCATTATGTGCCTCTTATTTTTCCCCTAACAGCATTAACTCTCAGTCTTATAGGGGCTTGAACACAGTTCAGGAAGTATGTACCTTGGATTTCTGTACATAGAAAAGAGTGAATCTTCCCTCCATATTTGAAAATTTGGAGAAGTAGTTTTTACCCCTCTGACTCTGGTAGGGTTTGCTTTCTCACATGTTGGATAAGAGCCTGTCTCTTTTATCTCAGGCCTTTGACATGTTTGTTGTGGGTTTTAATACTCAGAATCAGCCAGAGACCTAGATTTTGTGGGGGGAGGGGCAGGGATTTGTTTTCAAATGTAGATGGATGCTGTGGTTATTATAGAAGGAACTTATTATTTGTTTATCTTTATTTTTTTTTAAGTTGTTGATGGACACAATTTAATTTATTTATTTAAATGTAGTGCTGAGGATCAAACCCAGTGCCTCACACTGTGAGTGCTCTGCCACTGAACTACAACCCCAGCCCAGAAACTTACTGTTTCTTTTTTTTGTTTTTTGTTTTTTGTTTTTTTTCCCCTACCTCTGGATTTATACAAACAGCACAGGAGGACACCAGTCCCCATAGACAGGGGCTCAGGGGTCACACTAGTCCTTTGGTCCTCACATTCACAGAGGTTTTTACTACAGAACCTTTGCAGGGGCCTGGGCACCCTTGGAGGCCTGGGCATCCTTGGAAGTGGGTGCAGGAGTTGGAGCAGGAGTTGATATTGGAGCTGGAGTTGCAGCCTGGGTCTTGGCTTGGGTCTGGGCTTTGGCCTTTGGTTGGCAGAGTCTGTGTTCCCTGGACATATGGACATATGGACACGAGCTTGCTTCCCATGCTTGGGATGGGCAAGCAAGGCAAGGCAATCAAGCTTGCAGCTGGCACCCTTTGACATCCTGGGCTTATAACTTCCTTAGGCTTTACCAGAGCTTGACAGCCTCAGCACATGCACTCATGGCCTTGGCATTGTTTGCCTGCATCTTTTTCAGGCCCTTCTTGTGCTTCTTGGCAAAACGCATATTTCTCAGGAACTTGGCGTCTACCCCCTTAAGAGATTCATATCTTTGTGATCGGGGTTTTTGATGCCTTTTCTGTGCCATTTTCGGGATTGGTCGTGCATGGTGTAGTTCTTGGACTTGGCTATGTCTGCACCGTAAGCCGCTGCTCCTGGAGCGGTTGAGACCGGACAAGAAGGAACTTAGTTTTTAAAGAAAGTTTTATCTCCAGTGAAATAAAAATTGTTGGACTGTGTATAATTGTAGTACAAGAGATACTAAGCATTGAAAAGAGACAGATCTGCATTTGAGGGTGGAGGAGGCAGACGGGAAGGGTTGAAATGAACATATAAAGCCAAACAAAAACCTTATGGCCCCGGTATTTAAAATAAATTCTAATATTGCAATGTACCTAATATTGAATAAATTGAGACATGGGAATTAGGTAGAAATTCTTATGAGGAGCCGGGCGTGGTGGCGCATGCCTGTAATCCAAGCAACTTGGGAGGCTGAGTCAGGAGGATCGTGAGTTCAAAGCCAGCCTCAGCAACTTAGCGAGGCCCTAAGCAACTCAGTGAGACCCTGTCTCTAAATAAAATACAAAATAGGACTGGGGATGTGACTCAGTGGCCGAGTGTCCCTGCGTTCAATCCCTGGTTCCAAAAAAAAAAGAAAAGAAATTCTTATGAGGAATACAATGTTTTATTCATTTTTTCTGGCTAAGTAAGCATAATGAACATTTAGCACAAATTGCAAAAGCTGAGTTACTCATTTCTAGATCTGCAGTGATTAAAAACAGTGATTGTGGGGTTAGGGTTGTAGCTCAGTGGTAGAGCACTTGCCTAGCATCCTTGAGGCACTGGGTTTCTCAGGACCACACATAAATTAATTTTAAAAAAGGTTCATTGACAACTGAAAATATAAAAAAGTGATTGTTTTAAATGATCTTTATGATAGATAAGATGGAGTTATTAATGTAAAAGACCATTAATAAAGGTACTTTTGCCTTTGCAAAATTTTGAACCTGTTATCAGGAGGAGAGAGGAGTATCTTCTCTTTTATTAATGAACTTGGAAATTACCATTTTTGTAGCCTTTAGGTTGTGATTTTTGAATGAAAGACTCCCTTTTTAGTTCTTTTTAAAATTTTTATTTTATTTTGTTTATTCATTTTTATGTGGTGCTGAGGATTGAACGCAGTGCCTCACATGCACTAGGCAAGCACTTCGCCACTGAGCTACAACCCCAGCCCCCTGTTTAATTCTCCATGGTCACTATTCCTTGCTATTTGTAGACAGATGGCACCCTAATTCGGATAGCTTTTTTTTCCTAGTGGAAGCCATACTACCTTGCTTCTAAAACTTTTCTAAATGGGGCAGAGTCAGCTATTATTTCTTCCTACATCTCTGAACCTCATCTTTTTATAGTTCTCCTTCAGGGAACATATAATACCTAGCCTAACCTGAAGAAAAACAGTTTAAATGGGAAGTAGTTTTATAGAATTGTCCTTCATTCAAGTAATTGTTGTTTCCTATTCTGTAATTCCTCTCCCAGGGAGAGAAAAGCTTTATGCTTTGATCATCAAAGCAGTCTGTTTTATGCTTTTGTCATTGTGATTTCTTCCAGTCCTCATCAGCATTTATTTTACAACCTGTAACACAAGGTTATGTATGTTAGGGATCTGCTTAATGTTTTCATTTTTGTTTTAATAAATTTATTTCTCTAGTAAATGTGTTTTTAGGGAAGAAAGTTTTTCAGATTTACTGACTTTTGTGTTAGATTCATTTTTACCTTCCTTGCTATCTTATGAAAGAAAAAGCCAAATTCATCAGGGTAAACATAGCCAGGTTTTACCTATTTAGGTGGATGTTCTGACAGATGTACAGCGTTTTGTTTTTTGGTACTGGGAATTGAACCCAGAGGCACTTTACCTTGGAGCTACATTCCCAGCCTTTTGCATTTTTTTATTTTGAGACAGGGTCTCCCTAAGTTGCTTAGGGCCTCGCTAAGTTGCTGAGGCTAGTCCTAAATTTGGGATCCTTCTGTCTCAGCCTCCTGACTTGCTGAGATAACAGATGTGTTCCACTGCTCCCAGGAAGCACTTTATTTTAGTATTGTCTTTCCTGGGGTATCTGGGTACTGGCAGCTGGGATTCCATGACTACTATTGTAGTTCTGTAATCTCTATATCTCCAAAAACCAAAAGACTTTTCTTACTGTTTGGTGACTGGACCTGATTTGAGCTGACAGGAAGCTATTTATAGCTTTATTTATTTCACTTGGTATGAATTATCCATGTAGTTCACTGTGAGAAAAAAAAAAAATCAGTGCTTGATTAGTCCCTGTTGAGATTGTAAGCCTAATAACATATTCACCATCTTGCCATTCTGAAATTCAGAAAATTCTCAAGTTCTGAAATTTGACCCAGTAGGTTTTAAATGAAGTATTGCAGATCTTCATTACTATTCCTGGTGATCTTTTTAATTAATTTTATTTATTATGTATATTGTCAGTCTGAGTGTGGAAGTAGGAAAGTAACCAGTAGAACAAAAGAAGGAACATGAATTTTGGGACCAGAGAGATATGCCGTAATAATCTGTCAATCTGTTCGTCCTCTGTAAAATGAGCTAAGTGCTGTTGCTCTTGCAGTTGGTATTAGAGATTACATAAGTTAATTCTTGATCAAAGTTAAATTTCTTTCCTTTTTGTTCTTTATCTTAACTTGGACTTATTTATATAATTCCTGTCTTAACAGATTTTTAACTATAATGGAACAAGGTAACCAAGCTTTTATTCTTTTATGCAAAATGATATTCATTTCTTCCTTTCTGCTGTCTGTGGTCCCTAGGGGAGCACGTAACGTCAAGGTTTAAGAATGAAGTGGAGCGAATGGGTTTTGATATGAACAACGCCTGGAGGATTTCTAACATCAATGAGAAATATAAGTGAGTTATATGGGTCCCTGTAGACTGTTTGACAGCCAGCGCCTTTGCAGAAATGCCAGTTCTCATGTGGTAGAACTTTTGAATCCAGACTTTTCTTTGAAATAGTTTTATTTATTAACCATATGATCATTAGAGTACTTCTTGAGTCTTCTATTCTGTTGTTACCACTGGAGTGGAAAGTGATCCTTACATAATAAGATGCTGGAGTATTCCTTTCGATCCCCTGTAAGCCTCTGTTCTTCTTGCACATGCATGTCTAGATCATATTGTGTTTACCTGTAGGTAGGCATTGTTCTCTTTACCACTTGACATCACATGAGAAATAGGATCAATAATCTCATAAGTAGTGACAAAACATTCAGAAACTAGTTTTTATGACTGTAATTTGAATCTTATGAAATGGACATAAGTAATACTCTGGTCTTTTAATATGTTGATATAAAAGTAGCTTCACAGTTATAATCATTTACCCATTAAATATTTATGTAACCATTATTAAATATTTAGCCATTACTTGTTTCCTTAAAACATGTAAGTGCTTTGGTTGGGGGAAGACAGTTAACTACTGTGATTTTGATGATGTGAGTTTCTGTAAAACAACATTGTCCAGAAAATTTAAATTAATATATCCTTCTCTTAAGCTTCCTTGCAGCACTAATCATCCTTTGGTCCTTTGACCTGCCTCACATTATGATAGCCATTTTCCTCGTCTATTTGTGGCTGACCATCAGCGTGTTTTATTTTTCATTAAAAAAATTATAGTTTTGTTACTATATACAGCTTTTAACATGGATCTTGCCCATGGAGTTAAGAGCCTGGGTGTTGTGAAGAGTCACAGTCTGCAGATATGTCATATCTTTACTTGCTCAGTGACAAGTCACAGCAGAGAAGGAGAGTGAAGACTGGAGGAGGGAGAGTTTCAGACAACCTGAGATTACCACAGGCTTTGCTGATTGTAACCTCCCTTTTCTGTAATGGATTCGCTTACTCACAAGTGAACAGCTAGTGCTTGCTTAAGGACTGACTTCTAGATAATGTAGTACCTAAAGGACAAAGAACATAATGTTCAGAAAAATTGGGGAGTCAAAAAACTGAATTACACCGTGCTTGTTTAAAAAAAAAAAATCCCTAATAATGTGGGTTTAAAACTTCTTTTCTTTGAGTCTACTAGTTCCACTCCACAACCAGTCTTTAGGGCATTGTAAAGTTCTTTCTACTATAAGGAAAAATCGGAGCCAAATCTCTTTAGTTTAAAACAGAAAAGAGTGAAACCCATGGTTAAAATATAACCATGATCATTGTTAAGTATTAGGAATTTATGAGGTAAGTGTTAGAAAGTTTTTATTAGCTGCTCTCAATCATAGCCATTTTCTTAGTGTAGTGGCTTTTAAATTTCTGATACTTTTGTCTTCTGGAAATTAAGGAAATGGCTATCATAAGGAGAGGGTGCAAGTGATCAAAATCCCTAATTCCTAAGCCAGTGCATTTTCCTGTTTCTTTCTCTAATGCATAGAATAGGCTAGAGCAAAGGTTGTTGGTGTTGGAGGTGATTAGAGTTTGTGCGTGCTAAGATTTGGATTAAAGCCTATGCTGAGCTTCACTATTAAAAAGGAAGATTGGGTTACTACCTGTAGAGAGATGCTGTCCTGTAAATACAAACCTATCAGAAACACGATTTCTTGGTTGAACCCAGCTTGCCTGGCCTGCAACTAACATCTTCCCTAACAAAAAGAGAAGCTTTTTTCCTCTTCAGTATAATTTGTTCTGAAGTGTGTATTATAGAAATTACTAACTTGACTCAATGGGATTGTGTGTGTCCACCTAGGCTGGCATGTGGTATTGTTTCCATATACTCATGGTAGCTCCTGTTACCTATAATTAGGACTATCTGTTTTAAATCAAAGAATGAATTAATTGTAAGAGGGCTCTGGGAATGTGAAATTGTGAGCTTTTATTCTTTTTCACATTTCCCTTCAATGAACGTGTGAATAACTAAAGATCTGTTAGGCGCGGGACTCCCCACCCATAATTGGGTCTTGTGTAGTTAGAAATGATCTATGTATTTGTTACAACAGAACTATGGTAAATAAGGAGAGTTCCCTCGACTCCCCTATATTCTGCTTTCTTTGATAGATTGCCAGATTCTCAAAAGGTAACATCAGAAGTAATAATTCAAGAGATATATACAAGCAAACGTTTATCACACCTCATTCTATTGAGACCAAAACTCAAATAATGCCCCTATTGTCTTTTTTTTTTTAATATATTTTTTTTAGTTGTAGGTAGACACAATACTTTTATTTTTATCTGGTGCTGAGGATTGAACCTAGGACCTCATGCATGCTAGGCGAGTGTGCTACCATTGAGCCACAACCACCCCCTCACCCCCAATTGCCTTTTGTGTGATAGCATGATCAGTATCTCTCTGCTGGCTCACCTAGTGTCTCTCCCTCCTCTCTCCCATCCCCTCATTTCCCCTCCCCCTTTCTCATCTTTCTCTTTAGGTTATGTGGTAGCTATCCACAAGAGCTCATAGTGCCTGCCTGGATCACTGACAAAGAACTAGAAAGTGTAGCAAGCTTCAGGTCCTGGAAACGTATCCCTGCTGTCATCTACAGGTAAGTTTAAGATGAAGTAGCCCCAGCTTGGGTTGGTGTTGCTGCCCATTACTGTGGTCTGCTGTCTCTGCTGTTGCAGAGGGAAGTGTTCAGAGAACTTTCCAGTCAAGTCTGTGCTTTCTTATTGCTGAAGCTGTTTCTCTAGTAACACACTGATACTGCATTCTGTGCATTAGCTAGTGTTTCAGTTGACACTGAGAAAATTTTAATAGAAAAGCAGATGGACTTTTATTTGAAGATCCTTCTTAGGTTCATTCTGTGAGAAGATAATGTGCTCCTTATACTGCATTTAGCTTTAGATGTTAGCAGGGTTTTTGGATTGAGAGAGGTGAGTCCTCTCAGAAAGTGTCTTGGGAGAATAGTGTTGAATCGTCTTCCAACATGTGGAAGAATTCTATTTTAAGAGGGAGCATTTAGAGAAAAAGGGTGGAGCTGAACTGGGTTGAAGATATCCAAGATATCCAAGTTGAAGATATCAGAGATCCAAGCTGTGGGAGGCAAGGAATGAAAGTTCTAGAAGGAGATGGTAGAATGGCAGTGGAGCATAGGTTCTGGAGATACAGATCAGAGGTCAAGCCTATTCTGACATTCTTTGCTGTGGCCCTTGAGAAAGTCCCATAACTGACCTGAGTCTATTCCTAATGAGTAGGAGGGGAAAGATAGGTCTTACTTTGCAAATGCAGTATGACATCTGAATGAGGGCCTGTAAACACTGGACTGCTTTTTTGGGATTGGGGAGTTACCAGGGATTGAATTCAGGGGCACTTGACCACTGAGCCACATCCCCGGCCCTATTTTGTATTTTATTTCGAGATGGTCTCATTGAGTTGCTTAGTGCCTTGCTTTTGCTGAGGCTGACTTTGAACTTGTGATCCTCCTGCCTCAGCCTCCTGAGCCGCTGGTGTTACAGGCATGTACCTCCACACTGGCTACTGGGTTTCTTGTTTAAAAAATGTTGGGAGCAGATTGTAGATTGTATACTTGAGCCCTGATTTTATAATTCAGTGACTATCTCAGTTCTTTACAATATCATATTAAATTTTTAGGAAGTCCTTATTACATTCTATAGCATTCTCCGTTTCGTTTTTCTAGTTTGCAGACTATTTGGTCCAAGTCAATGGCTTAGTTAGAAACTCTCTGATACCAGGAGGCATTCCACAGAAAGGATATAGGAAAGGATTTCTCCCTTTGCGGAAATTCTGTGGAGGTAACTAGCTTTTTCATTTAGTTCATTGAAGGCAAATTCTGATGCCCACCCTGAATACAGATGGAAAGATTTTTGCTATGGCCCAGTGGAACCCATTAAGTTTTCAATCTCAATTTTCATCACTCTCACTTTCACACACTCCCAAAAAAGTAGGTCACCAAATTTGCCTATCAACTCAAGTGGTAAGGATGACCCAAGAATTAGAGAGCAGTGAAAACTAAAGGAATTTATGACTCTTGTGAACGATCAGCCTTGTTAGAATGGGAAAAGAAGCCAGCTGCTGCTTTGGCTAGCAACTGTATTAGATTGGGCATTTGCAAGGATTGCCAGCTTTGGACATAAGGGGGAAGTACTCTCATTTTCCAAGTTAGAGGCTTTGAGGGAATTCTTCCTTTTGGCAGAAAAGCCTAACAGTATTAGTTGAAGAAAAACTAGAGTATAATAAAAGTGAGAATCCTTTTTTCTTTTCTAAAATTTATTCTAGAGGGCAGGAACCCTAGGGCTTTTTACCTTTGTAGAGACTATAAAGTTTATATGCAAGTGAAAATTCTTATTTATAGTTTTTCAGCGAAAGTCTCTCAAAAGATTACAAATGTACGTTCATCATGGTATATAGTCTTTGTAAAACCAGAAAGGTTTTCTGGAACTGGTTGCTCTGTCTTAGAACTTTTGTCTTTTATCTCTGAGTGCTATACTGGGTTGTTATATTAGTTGGGAGCTTTGTAAGGGGTACATTGAAGTATGTTTGGGACACTCCACCACTCTCTGCTCTACCAGCCTAGGTGGCATGGTGCCTCTGAACCTGACATACATTTACTGAATTTGGTGTCTGTAGATTGCAATAATGGTTTCCCGAGGTTGCTAGTAGCCAGTTGCTTGATAGCACCATGCTGAACCAATGCCTGGTTAGGGCTTTCTCCTACTGTGATGAGAGCACTTAATTGGATTTATAACTGAAGGTAGAGATTGCTCTAACATAGCAAGATGGTGCAAAGAGTGCAGCCATCTATAGTGTGATTCACACCTCCCCACTCTGTGCATGTGATGATTATTAATAACTCCTAGTCATATAGAGAGCTTGCCTAACTATAAGTTAGGAATTAGTTAAAACAGTTGTTTCTATGTAAAAAGGAAGCTCTTAATGGTTTAGTGAGGCTCATCCATTGGATATCTCAACTTTTGTACTTTTCCTGTTTCTCTTTGTTAAAGTGCTAGAAATGCTTTTTAATTAGTGAGTTTTAACTGTAGTGTTTGAGTTCTTTCATTCAGTCTAAAAGTATTTTAGAAGGCAGTAGTCCAGTTGAAATGTAGCCAGTGACCCTTAAAACTCAAGACCCAGGCTGAAGAGTGCCATCTACTGTTCCTCTAGGGCAGTGCTGGGAAGCATTGTGGAGGAAGAGGATGCTCAGGAAAGGTCCCACCAACCTCCTTTTGAAGCTTTGCAGTCATTCACCTCAGTGGTTACCCAGTGCCTGTTTTTTGCAAGGAGTCATGTTAAGATGCTTACAAATAAATTTTTTTTTTATCTGTTTTTTGTACAATGGGTTGAACCCAGGGGCACTTTACCACTGTTACATTCCCAGCCCTTTTTTTGTTTTTTATTTTGAGACAGGGTCTTTCTTAAGTTGATTAGGGCCTCCCTAAGTTACCAAAGCTGGCCTCACTACATACTTGGGATCCTCCTGCCTCAGCCTCCTGGGTGACTGGGATTACAGGGGTGTACCACCATGCCTGGCCAATGAGGTTTTATTTCCAGTTTGGCTTCATTCAGTACATAGACAGTTGAGGGTGTTAGCAATATAGAAATACTTCCAGCTACTTGTCTTTCCTGGTGAGGGAGAATTTAAAAACTATAAGCAAATTGGTAGTTCCAGGGAATTTGATTATTGCCAAATTGAATTTATTGTTTGTAAGCTTTAGGATTAAAAACTGTAGTCTCTCATGTTGTTCCCTGAAGAAAACAAATAAATTCAGTATGTTTTATTTAAGTCCATTTGTGTTATGTTTATGTGTTTGTGTGTTTGCTTATACATGTTTAAAACAATTTTAAAAGAAAGTATAAAACATGAGCATTTTCCTTGGAGATATAGAACTAGGGGACATTTAAATTTTTGCTTACCAGCTTTTTATTCTAATAATTTATTTTTACTGCAAACTGATTATTTCTGTAACAACAACAAAAAGCATTATTGAGCTATGCCACGTAAAATTGACCTTTTTAAAATGTGCAATTTAGTGACTTTTAGTATACTATATTCAGAGTTGTTCAGCTGTCACTACAATCAATTTTAGTACATTTTCATCACCTGGAAAAGATATTCTGTACCTGTTAGCAGTCATTCCTTGTTCCCTTCTCAATACCCTTAACCCTGGGTAACCAGCAATCTATTTTCTCTCTATAGATTTACCTATTCTTCAGATACTTCATATAAATGGAATCAAAAAATATGTGGCCTTTTGTGTCTAGTTTATTTCATTTAGCATAATATAGTCAAGGTTCATCAGTGTTGTAGCATGTATGAGAACTTTATTCCTTTTTAGTGCTAAATTTTTCTCACTTTTTACTTGCTATAATTACCTAATTAGAAAACACTTGGGGTTTTAATAGCATCTTAAAGTAGACTGTGTGATTTGTGCTTTTGAAAAAAGGTTTGTCAAGAGTATGATTTATTGAGGTTGCTGTTCTTTTCCAAGGGCCTGAGGAAGGATAGTGGGTTTATTGAGCCATCTACCTAAATAAGAGCAGTTTTTTTTTTTTTTTTTTTTTTTT
>JAJEJO010000547.1:246525-297679 GCA_020662805.1 Glaucomys volans
GAACCCAGGGCCTTGTGCTTGCAAGGCAAGCACTCTACCAACTGAGCCTTATCCCCAGCCCCATGAGCAGTTTTTGACTCATGCAGTCTCAGATTTTTATAAAATAATCTACTTTGGACTAGGGAAGGGTTTCAGTCCCAAAGGTGGGATCTGTTTGAGGGGGTGGGGAGCCTCAGCAACTTAATGAGGCCCTAAGCAACTTAGCAAAACCCTGTCTCAAATGAAAAAAAAAAAAATGTTGGGGGTGGGGAGCGGGGATGTGGCTCAGTGATTAAGTGCCCCTGGGTTCAGTCCCTCGTTAAAAAGTAAAAAAAGCCCAAGCCAGCCATGAGTGCACAGTTGCTGCAGTAGACCCTCAGAAGTCAGTGAAGCAACACATTTTTTCCCTCTAGTTCAGCATCTATTATTGTAGGGTATATAGATACCATATCAGAAAGGAGGAGTTAGTTATTGACTGACAGAGTAATGTAGTATTTGTAGATCATTTTTACCTTATTTCCTAAAAATACAATGTTAAAATACTGAAATTATGAGTATTCATTTATTTTCTCTATGAGTATTCATTTTTCATTTTGTAAGTAACTTTACTATAATGGTATGATAGTTGAGAAGGATACATATAGATTTTGTTGTTGGTGGTGGTGTATAAGCTTTTCTCCCTCTTTAATATTGAGACAACTTGAAGCTGGCTCAGTATTTACCTATAGTAGGCTGTTCATTAATGTACTTAAAATCCTCTACCTTACTCTCAGAGCATCTGAATGGGCCTCCCTAAGTATGTACCCTTAGAATGGTGCAGTTGTTCTGTCTTGTTCCCTGCGCAGGCACCAGAGCAATGGAGCAGTCATTGCCCGCTGTGGACAGCCAGAGGTCAGCTGGTGGGGCTGGCGAAATGCAGATGATGAGCACCTGGTGCAGTCAGTAGCCAAAGCTTGTGCTTCTGACTCCAGATCGAGTGGCGGCAGCAAGCTATCAACTAGGAACAGTTCTCGAGACTTTCCAAACGGGGGAGACCTTTCTGATGTCGAGTTTGGTAAGGTGCTTCCTGCACCCACAGCAGCAGTTATATAGCATATGAGAAGCTTCTTTTGAAGTGGCCTTTTCTTAAGAAGAGTTTTCTAGAAGAGAATTTGATGGAGTCTTGGGTCTTGGCCAAGAACCATAAGACTCTTTGTTTCAAACTGGGCTTAAGAGCCTAGAGTGTTTTTCCTGGCCAACCTGACAAGAATGGAGTACAAATGTGATAGGGACTCGCAATGTGTCCGTAGTCCATAGAAGGAGGTACCAGGCTTTGGACTATAGGTGTAGAAATGAGATATAGGAGATGGGGCTGTGTGGAGCTCCATGTTTACTGTAGAAGTTGGTTTTGGAAAATGAATCAACTTTTAATAAGGCAAAATAGAAAGTAAACTAAAAAGGGAAGTTCATGTATCTAGGTCTGGTAGGAGGGTTCATTTGAGGTTTTGTGTTTTTTTTTTTTTTAAATTTTGATTCATTGAATACAAATGGAGTACAGATATTGTTTCTCTGGTTGTACACAAAGTAGAGTCACACCATCTGTGCATTCATACATGTATACAGGGCAATGAGTTTTTTGAAAGGCACTATAATTTGTGCCTCTGGTTCTAGTTTTCAAAGTTCTCAGAGAGACAGGTTTACTTAGTTTTTACCCCCTTCCTGATGTCCGTAGATTCTTCTCTATCAAATGCTTCAGGAGCAGAGAGTTTAGCCATCCAACCACAGAAGCTTTTGATCTTGGATGCTCGCTCCTATGCAGCAGCTGTGGCAAACCGAGCCAAAGGAGGAGGCTGTGAATGCCCAGGTAAGGTGGATGGTGCTTTGTCTTCAAATGTTCTGTCCTTATGAGTCCAGCCCATGCCCAACCTGACTTAGTTCTCAATTTGAAATAAGTGATAAGCCATATTTCTCACCCTGTCTTGAAAGAACCAGAGCTTCTCTTTGTGTTCTTAACATTTTGTGTTCTTTTCCAAGCAGATGTGGAGGAGGAGGTGCAGTGAAGCCAAATAGTCTTCCTTCCCTGTGCCAACCTTTAGGTGATAAAGAAAGCAGATCTTCCATAAGGCCTGTTCACATTTGGATGCTGCTTTAGTGGCTCAGTTTTTCAGCCTTCTAAAAAAGCTTTTTGTTGCCTTTGACAGTGGGTATACTCCTTACTGGCCTAGCAAATTCTGTGGGGATTTCTCCTTAGAAAATCTGGGATGAAAACTGAAGTAGTAAATGCAGAACTGTAGTAAGGTACCCTTGTCCTGACTTGTAACACCTTTGCTGCTTGAATGCTGGCTTTCCCCAAGGAGAGACTCCTTGGTACCAGTTGTGTGCTGATGGTGCAGGAAGAGGCACCAAACTCATTATTTAGGTGTGACATGAACTGGAAATTAGGAGCAGTGTACCAAGGTAAAAATTAAATGGATGAAGGCCTTGTTCTGCCAGATTCTTTTCAAAGAGATTCCAGAGCCACCAGTAGAAGTAAATAAACCTGGAGTGAGATGGAAGTTTATAGGCCTTTCTTTTAAAACTTAACAGCTTTTATTTTGTTAGTACCTTCTTTACAGCTCTAACCTTCTCTTTTCTCCTCTTTTACAAAGACAGCTAAAATTCAAGTGCTGTTTTCCTCTTAGAATAAAGCACTGGACTAATAGTCAAGCATCACAACATTGCAGTTTCATTAGTCAGCAGCTGCAATTGATTTGTTTTATAGCCAGTTTTTGTCTTTTAAATTTGGTCATGCAGGTTTTAAATTCAACATATTTGTGTTCTCTTTATTGTTATTCTTTCCAGATTATTACCCGAACTGTGAAGTTGTGTTTATGGGGATGGCAAACATTCATTCTATTCGGAGGAGTTTTCAGTCTTTGAGGTTGCTGTGCACACAGACACCAGATCCGGGAAAGTAAGACTGTGGCTTTAATTTTACATTGTTCTTTTTTTTGTTGTTGTTGTTGTTAATTAAATTTGGAGGTGTATTCTCTTGATTTGTGGTACACTTACGTTGTATTTTCAGCCTTTTAGGACATTCTGCATTAGGAACAGGTCACCACAGAGCAGAGGTGGAAGAAAATCCCAGCCCTTTGTAACATTTTAAAATGTGCAGCACAGGAAAATTTCAGTCCTTTTCAACACAGAAGCATTGCCTTGTTTTTGCTGGGACAGCAACTCTTTCTCCTTCAAGTTGTTTTTGTCCCAAATCATTTTTATTCTTTGGTTTTTGAAATCCTATAGTGACACTTATTTGCTGTGAACTGGATTGTTTTACCATGAAAAGTCATAATTTACTCGTTGTGTTCTAAAATGGGTTGAACTTGTCATTAGGTCAGATCCTTTTATATTTGCTTATTTGCTTCTGATTTCTAAACTACTCTCTTATTAACTGAGAACATTATCATGATTTTTCTTGCTTATTAAAAATGAATGGCTGGCATTTGTAATAAGGAAGGTGAAGTAATACCCCCTGCTAGGTTACTGTTTGACTACAAGATAAATTAGGAACAGGGCTCTGTAAAACAAATATGGATGATAAATATTTAAAAGCCCCTGTTGTACTATTTCAGGAAGCCAGAGATGGTGCCAGAGAAGACAGAAATTCAGTTTTTCTGGTGTTTGTGCTAAAGCCCATGATCATTCCCTAGGTCCTGTTCAGTAGATCTCATGATCACATCAAGTTTTGCCACATTCTTTATTGGATTTATTTAATCAGGTGCTGCCTGAACCACTTGTACTGACTTTTAGTAGCAAAGGATTAAATTTATTACAGTTCCATTCAGCCCTTAGGTTAGAGCAAGTGCCCTTTGTGGGTAGAATGATCAAATGAGCTTTCTGCTTTCCTTTGGAATTTTCTATTTGCATTTCCTACACAGTTCCAGGACCCAGCTGACAGCACCCTCTTCTGTAAGATGAGGCATAGAAGGTGCCTGGTTGAGAATCCAGGAGACCTGGCACAAATTGACTTTGGACCTTGGCCAAGTGGCTTTATTACTATAGGTCTTAGTTTTTTGTCTATAAAAAGAAAAAGATAAATTGACACTTATGTGATCTCTCCTGTCTTCCATATATTAAAATTATGAAAACTGCTTTTTTGATGGTATCGGGAATTGACCATTGAGCTACATCCCCAGACCTTTTTATTTTTATTTTGAAACAGAGTCTTGCTAATTTGCTGAGGCTGGCTTTTTTTCTTTTAGTATTTTTTAGTTGTCAATGCATCTTTTATTTCATTTATTTATATGTGGTACTGAGTATTGAACCCAGGGCCTCACACGTGGCACGCAAGCACTATACCACTGAGCCACAACTCCAACCCCGTGAGGCTGGCTTTGAACTTACCATCCTCCTGCTTAGCCTCCCAGGCCACTGGACTTGAAAAGCTATTTTTTGAATTTGGAGTCAAAAAATATGTTTATTAGCTCTTATCTGCTCCAAATTAATGTCTAGGGGATTTTGTTAAGCAGCAAATCATAATGCACTATTGAAGCCTCTCTTTTGGTGGGGGAAAAAGAAGCTTTGGTAGTGATGGGATGGCTATAAGTACATCCTCAATGGGTGTTTGGGGTGGTGGAGGATTAAGGGATGCTTCTGCTCCAGTTTGAGAGTAGCACAGGGGAGTGTACAGTCTCCCAGAACCTCCTCAACTGGCAGACTTCGGAGTACAGCTTTTCTCTTAGACTTGGATAACAACAGCTAGTATTTTATAACAGTTCAGTCATGTTCAAAAGAACCCTACACTGATTTTTTTCTTTGCCAATTCTCCAGAGGCAGGAAGATAATTTCATTTTTGGTCTCTTAAGCCTTATGGTTTGGTTTCCTTCAAGACCATGTGAAGAATGAGAATAAACAATTGGTCCATCAGGATAAAGTGTTTCTTAGTATTTACTAGGAGATAGTCTTGGGGCTGTATTTTTACTGATAACAGACTTACGCTCATTAAACAGTAGGACTCCTCTCTTTATACTAGGCACTGAGTACATCTGTGATGGAAACAGTATCAACCCCTCCAAAGAGTCACAGTCCAGGTGGTAGACCCAGACTAATCTATGTGAAATCAGTGCTTATGAACTTCATTCTGGAGTCTGTTTGCCTGGCTGGAAGACCCCCACTCCCCCGTAAGACTCTTCCAAAAATTGACATTCACTCCCCAAGATTTAGTAGGCCTTTATAGCTTTGTCCTATAGTTCTAGTGTTGGCAATTACTCCTAAAACAGATGTACCACCACTTCATCCTTGACAAAGTATTTATTCCTCTTCTCTGACTCAGTGTTTGAAGACCTGGACCTGTCTTAACCACAAATCTGACTGCATTTTGGAAAAATTCAAACTTGTTTTTGGAAATTAGGGGTGGGGAAAAGCACAAGAAGCCAAAATGTAAACAGATTAAAAAAAAAAAAACAAAAACCTCAAATGTGTCAATTTGTGATTACTCCCAAGGGGCAATTCTTGCTGTCTGATATTCTTTAATACCTCTTTATCAAAAAAGAGATTCTTCTAGATCCCTGCTCAGTCTGGTCTGGTTAAAGCCTAGCAGTTCCATGTGGCCGTTAGTAGACTAGTTTTCATAAGTCTAAATCATCTTGTTGGGCCCATCCAGTTTAAAAAAAGAAAGAGAAAATATATATATATTTGTAGATGGGCACAGTACCTTTATTTTATTTATTTTTATTTGGTGCTGAGGATTGAACCCAGTGCCTCACATGTGCGAGGCAAGTGCTTCATCACTGAGTTACAACCCCAGCCCCCATCCAGTTTTAATAAATATTCAAAGCTTGAATAGTGGTGTTAAGGAGTGGGTAATAGGCGATATTTGTGCCATTCTTGTGTGCAGTGTCCAGCTTATATCTCATTATAGACTTCGTATTTTTGAGTTTACTTTTTTTGAGAATTTGTTGGGCGGAGTTGTTCATCCTTAAATGTCTTCTGTTTTACATCTCAGAAATGTCTCTCAGAAGGCTCCAGAAGAGCCACTTTTCTTACACTGTGTGTACCTACTATGAACTGGAAAACATTAAATATTAATTTTCTATGGGAAATTGCCCATCAGCATGTTAGAACCAAAGGTGGTCTTATTAAATACAGTCCCTGTCTAAGGCTGTCTTCTATTACAGAGTAAAGATTGAGTCTTATCTTTGGACATGTTTTATACACGGATTTTCCCTCTGTTTTCCCACATTTGAAGAGAAAAATCTTGGGAAATTGCTTTTGACAGGCATTGGATATGATCAATTAATCATAAAAATTGCCTCATCCCCTCCTGTTTTTACAGTTGGCTTTCAGCTCTTGAAAGCACAAAATGGCTTCATCATCTATCTGTGCTTTTGAAGTCGGCACTTTTGGTGGTGCATGCTGTGGATCGTGATCAGCGACCTGTACTAGTGCACTGTTCAGATGGCTGGGACCGCACCCCTCAGATTGTGGCACTGGCTAAGCTCTTGCTGGACCCTTATTACCGAACCATAGAGGTGAGTGTGTCCAAAGTTTGGGAGTTGGTACTTTAGAACAAGTGTGAGAAATCTCAGAGGGTCGTATGATCGGTTTTGGGGGGTGGCTGTTAGGTCTAAAGAAAGCAAAATTTGTCTTTAATCATTCTTCCTGCTTCTCGAGCTACATTGTAGAGGTGCCTATTGCAGTTCTTTATGCCTACTAAAATGGGGAAGATTGTAGGTAACAAGGTATTGAGAATACAGACCTTATCTTTTGTAGCCTGTTCACATGGGAAAGTTTTGGCTAATCTGAGAAAATGGGGCTTCCCTCAAAAGGATTTTGGTTTGTTTATGATGATGGGTCTAGATATTACCTCCAGAGTATTCTGTCTAGAAGGAACCTGACTATAAAATAACCTCCTTGGGTTAAAGAAATAAGAAAAACCACGGAGTATCCTTAAAAATACATATATATGTGTATATATAGGATACATGTATTTTTATATATATATAAACATGTATATATGAACATTTATATATAAAATATTAAATGTTTATATATAAACATATTTTATATATATACACATATATATATATATACACACACACACACACATATATATATATATATATATATATATATATATATGAACATTTGTAAAAATCTGGGGGTGGGGGAAGGATTTTACAAAAATGATTTTGTAAATATAGCACCAAAGGCAAAATTTTCAAAATAAAAGGAAAATTAGGTGGGGATGTATGGCTTTTATAAAACATTAAATATTAATTTTCTCTGGGAAATTATCACTCAAGTGCCCCAGGCTCAGTGGCAGACACCTGTTAATACCAGTGGCTTGAGAGGCTGAGGCAGGAGGATCATGAGTTCAAAGCGAGACTTTACATCTAAATAAAAGTACAAAACAGGGCTGGGGATGTGGTTCAGTATGTTAAGTGCCCCTGGGCTCAATCCTTGGTGTCCACCCCCCAAAAGAAATTATCCCTCAAGATGTTAGTCTAGAGGCTAAAAGTATGAACACATTCAAGAAAGGCTTAGTTAGATGCATTGTTAGTGCCCTTTCAGTGAGTGTGGAATGGAGTTCAGAGAATTGAAAAAGTTTCTTAAACTTGTGCCCCACCAGAAAGAGAGTCTTTGGCTGTGGACCTGGGCTAGAGGAATCTACTGGGGATGCTGTTAAAAGGGGTTGCTGTTGGTGACACCAGGTTCAGGACTGCCACAGTTTGGATAGCCCAGCACAAATGGACTCTCCTGGGTGTCTCCCTGCAGGGTTTCCAGGTCCTTGTGGAGATGGAGTGGCTGGATTTTGGCCATAAATTTGCTGACCGGTGTGGTCATGGGGAGAACTCGGACGACCTGAACGAGCGTTGCCCAGTGTTTCTGCAATGGCTTGACTGTGTTCATCAACTTCAGAGGCAATTTCCTTGCTCTTTTGAGTTCAATGAAGCATTCCTTGTGAGTTTGGGCTTATGATTCTACATTTTGGGAACCAGCTAAATTGGAGGTGATACCAGTGCAAATGTTAGTGGGCCAATTTTCACATGAAAGTATGTAGCCTTTTTAGAATTGAAATAGAGGAGTGATTATTTTCTCTTGTTTTATTTGAGAACAACAATAAATAGGCATTTTTTTACTCAGTAGATCCAGATGTACCATGTTTTTCTTGCAAACCTTTCTTGAGTTGTTTTAAACTTAGCTTTTAAAAGAGGTGATAGAAACCCTAAATAGTAGTTAGAAATAGAAGCAATCGGAATGTCCCATGATCCCTCCCATCCATCAACCAAACCCCTGACTGTCTCCAAATCTCTCTGCTCCCTTCTCCTTTGATAGAAGATGCACTGTCCTTGCCCTTTTTAGCCCATCTGTTTTCCTGCTTGCCAGTTCCCATCTCCTCTCATCTGTCCTGCTGACTGGCTCCATCATTTCTCTTCTTTCCTTCTGCATTGGCATGTTTCCCTTTCCCAGATCACAGCTGTTAACATACAGACAAGGAGTAGTGTATGTGTGTGTATGTGTGTGTGTGTGTGTGTGTGTGTGTGTGTGTGTGTATATAGTCTTACCAAAACTGTTTCTTGTTCTTATCAAAACTGGTCCTGTGTTCTGTTCTAGCTCTCATCCTATATCTCTGGTGTCTTTTACTGCTCCTACACTAGATATCTCAAATTTCTTCTCTTCTCTTAAACCCACTTCAGGGAGGCATACACCACAACACTTTGCCAAAGCTACTCTTGTTAAAGTTACTCTTTCATGTTGCTGATCAGTGCTCAGTCTTTCTTTTTGATCCATCATTACCATTAGGCACAGTTCAGCTTCTTTTTTGAAATACTTTCTTCAAGTTGACCTCTCACACTTACCACTTTTGTTCTCTTCTTACCTCTCTGGTCCTTTCTCTCTCCTTTGCTGATTCCTCTTGGTCTCCCTAGTTCTGAATCTTGGAATGTCCCAGGGCTCAGCCTCCAGACTACTTCTCCACCTAACTCCTTTAAGGATCTTGCCTAATATAGTGGCTTTAATTGCTCTCCATGTGGTGAGAGTCCATTGTGTAAATGTTCAGCTTAGACCTCTCCACTTCAGTTCAGCCTCAGGTAATACAATCATGAATACTCAGTATCTCTATTTGGATATCTTAATGCATTTAAAACTTGATTCCTGATATCTACATCTCCCACCTAAAACCTAATCTTCCAAGAGTCTTCCATCTTACCATTTGGCAACTCCATCCTTCCATCATATAGGGCAAAAACATTTATGTCATCTTCAACTCTTCCTTCTTTTCATATTTCACATTCAGTCTGTTAGAGTCTGCAGTTCTGCTTTCAAAGCTCTGCTTTCAAAATGTATCTAAAACCTGATTATTGCCATGTCTACTAATGTCACATTGGTCCAAGTCACCATTATATCCTACTCTAATTTCAGAGTCAGCCTAGCCCAAAGGGAATTCTTCTAAAACATTAGACAGACCATGTCATTCTCCTGCTTAAAAACCTCCAGTGACTACATTTCACACAGTGAAAATGAAAATCCTTAAAATGGCTTAAAGGGCCATCTTAGAGGTTACCTCTTGAGGCTTGTTTCCTCTGATTCCCCTACACACTGACCTCTTGTGCTTGTGGTTGCCCCTGCCTAGAGCATTTTCCAACAGGTATTCATGTGACCTCCTTTTGTCCTTCCATTAGGTTTCAACCAGTGAGGCCTTCCCACAGCCCAGCCTCTGCCTGATGTCCTTCTCACCCTTCCGTCTTGTTCTTCATAGCATTTGTCATCTCTCCCCATAGCTAGAGCAAGCTGCATCAGGGCAGGAAAGCTGGTTGATGATTGCTGTGTATCTAGTA
This sequence comes from Glaucomys volans, assembly GCA_020662805.1. Lineage (NCBI taxonomy): Eukaryota > Metazoa > Chordata > Mammalia > Rodentia > Sciuridae > Glaucomys > Glaucomys volans. Next base: position 256,302 of record JAJEJO010000547.1, read on the forward strand.
CCTTTGGCACCTATTGTCATGCCTGGGGCAAATGAAATGTTCAGTAATGATTTGTTGAATGAACAAGTAGTTCTACAAGTATGCTTTCAGGGGGCTGGGGATATAGCTCAGTTGGTAGAGTGCCTGCCTCGCAAGCACAAGGCCCTGGGTTCGATTCCCAGCACAAAAAAAAAATTGAAAAAATTGAAAAAATTGAAAAAAATTGAAACAAGTATGCTTTCAGGTTAGACATGAGCAGGTTAGTAACTGACCTGCTCTGGTATTCAGCTTCTGTGCTCTTTCGCTCTTGAAGGTGGCTGCTAACTCAGAAGCTCAGACTGTTGAACAGAGAATCTAAGAGGAATGGGGGGTGTACCATCTATTTTTAACTCAGGAATACTGGTGATTGGAGTCAGGCTCTGGAGTTGGTGGTGTGAAGAGGAGACTATTGTGTGACCAACTGGGCTCCCACATTCTGACAGAGTGAACTGAAGTGCTCTCAGACACGTCAGGGTAGATGGTTCTGCTGGGCTCCCATGTGTGCCCTACTGCATGATTTTGCCTCATTGAACTCCCATAGGTGAAACTGGTGCAGCATACCTATTCCTGCCTCTTTGGAACATTCCTGTGCAACAATGCGAAGGAGAGAGGGGAAAAGCATACTCAGGAACGAACATGTTCTGTATGGTCGCTTCTTCGGGCAGGCAACAAGGCTTTCAAAAACCTACTGTATTCTTCTCAGTCAGAAGCCGTATGTATCCAGTCTTTCCTCTGTCATCAGTGAGAGTAGGTTGGGGTGGGGGATATATGGGAGCCTGTTTGAATAGTACTTGTTTTTGTGAAGGTATCGCTCTGTCTGTGGATGGGGTGTTTCCATTTTCCCACACTATTTTAAGAAAGACCTGTTCCCTAATGATTCCCGCCTGCTTCTGACTACTCTGCTTAGGATGGTTTGGTGTAATATACATCTGTACTTTGCCAGCGTAGACATCAGTCTTTTCTGGCACTTTCTCCAGAGGTTAATGCATTCCTAGCATATTTTGTCTAACTGAGGGAAAAGGCACTTATGTTGTTTTCTGGGTGCTTCTGATAGCTCAGGGGGAGTTGTTCCCAGGCCCTTGGTACCTCCCTATATACCAGGTGATGATATACTCTGCAGCTTCTGTCTCATCACAGAATTGGGTCTGACACTGGAAGTGTGTCTCTGATTCTCTGCTCATGTGAGAGCTGGCAGGCCCTTTAAGACTTTGTTCTCCAAAGAAATACCTTCTGTTCAGCAGAGAAAAGGGGACACATACATCTGTGTGTCAATAGATGGTAAAATTCCTTTGCCAAAATGCATCTTAAACCCATGAGAAGTCAAAGCAGGTTAATGAGAGGTTATATTGCTTTGCTGGGCTATTCATATGTTTCTCATTACATTTAAGTAATCAAAGAAAAGATTTAAGCCAAACTTCTCTCCCTTCTTCACCCTGCCTGCTGGGGAAGTAACAGTACAAGAAGAAAATACCCTCCTTTTCACATGATTAATTTAAATGATCCTATAAAGCAGGTTGGCAGCAACTGCTGAAGCCAGGCTTTTATACAGGAGAACAGACAATCACCATCCAACAGAATGACTCAATTTCTTATGCAGTAAATGCAGCAAATCAAGCTGATGAAAGTCAGTCATTCAATAAAGATGACTTGAGAAATAATTAATGAACAAATGGTTCTTTAAAAGATCTTATAGACTTTCATATCCATAAGAGGTGCTTGGGTAAAAAATGTTGTCAAACAAAATCTCTAGTCCTGTATTGATCTTCTTGGGAGATAGTCCTATATCCACAGATACTGCTTCCCTATGGCTCTGTTCCAGCCCTGTGGGGTGTTACAATCGGGTGTTTGTTCTTGATCTTTCCAGATATTTCTAAAAGGCTTATTGGGACATATTTAAATCTGTGTCCTCTCCCTCTCCTCAGGTACTGTACCCTGTGTGCCATGTGCGTAACCTGATGCTGTGGAGTGCAGTGTACCTGCCCTGCCCGTCCCCTTCGACCCCTGTGGATGACAGCTGTGCACCGTATCCAGTCCCAGGCACTAGTCCCGATGATCCTCCCCTGAGCCGGTGAGCTGAGGGGTGATGCCAAAGGCCTCAGGTCCTGTGTGGGTATATTCCTATATTGAAACATGCCCAGAGATGGTTAAAGATCATGATATTGTCTGGCTCCACAAGATCTTAGATCTCTGAAGTTTTCTCAGGAAAGATAATAAGAGCCTAGTCTGCACAAGTGAGTTGGGCCCTGTTGCTACATTGTTCTATGGTACACACCAAGCAGTTTCTCAGTGATAGAGCACATCCTCTGTGCTCCTTGTGAACCCTGGTTTATATTTCATCCACTACTCTCTGCTCCTGCCTCCCTGCCCTGATTTATCTTCTGAGGCTTGGAAGCCAATGCTGTGAGGTGAGAGAAATGTTGGCTTTGCTACTTACAAATCAGCTTTATTAAATTCAGAATGATGGAGTAATGAACTGAAATACTGTAATATCAGTGAATCAGCAGTCTGACGTTGCTACCAGTTGAGAAACACAACAGCATCATGAAGAATGCCTTTTTTAAAAAAAGTTGTCAATGGACCTTTATTTATTTATATGTGGTGCTGAGAATTAAACCCACTGCCTCACACATGCCAACCAAGTGCTCTATCACTGAGCCACAACCCCAGCCCATGAAGAATGCCTTTTAAAAATAACATTTGCCAGGCTGGGGATATAGCTCAATTGGTAGAGTGCTTGCCTTGTATGCACAAGGCCCTGGGTTCAATCCCTAGCACTACAAAACAAACAAACAAACAAATAAATTCGCTGTTAGCTTATTTGTATGGATGGAGCATAGGGTAGAGGCAGTACAGATAGGAGGAGCTTTGCATTCCAGAACATCACTTGATGCCATAGCTCCTTTAGTAACTGTGATGGACCCAATTGTGAAACATCAGCTTGTCAAAACATACTGTCTCCTGATCGTCTCTGAATAGCCTCCAAGATTCTCACTTTCCCTGAACTTCTTTCTTTTAGCCTACCAAAGACTAGATCATTTGACAATCTGACCATAGCCTGCGACAGCACGGTACCTCTGGCCAGCCGGCGCAGCAGTGACCCCAGCCTGAATGAGAAGTGGCAGGAGCACCGGCGCTCTCTGGAACTGAGCAACCTTGCTGGTCCTGGAGAGGACCCTTCTGCTGACAGCTTAGGAAAGTCCAGCCGGGTGCCAGGGGGCGCTGAACTGTCTGTGGCAGCTGGGGTGGCTGAGGGGCAGATGGAGAACATTTTGCAAGAGGCCACCAAAGAGGAGAGTGGGGCTGAAGAGCCTGCCCACAGGGGTACTGTGGAGATGCCACAGATCAAAGAGGAGGACAGAAGGGTCGCACCTGAGGGCTCAGCCATTGTACTTTACCAAGAAACAGAGTTGGGTGATGCTACTCTGAGGAGCCATCCAGACTCCAGCCTGTCTCTATTCTCACAGGGTATTCCTGAACAGCAGGGTGGGCCCAGTGTTCTCCCCAGTTCACTCCAGGATCCCACCAGGGGAGAGGATTCCCAGGAGGTTCCTTTGGAGCAGCCTTCAATAGGGGATATTGCAGAGAAGAGGGAGGGTACATTTCCTCTCATCCCAGTAGATGTAAAAGTTGGTTATGGTACCTCACTGTCTAGTTCTCTGCCACCTTCCCAAGTCCCTTTTGAGATCAGAGGACCAAACATGGACAGTTCTATTGACCTTTTGATGGAAGAAAATGTGAAGTCAGAGAGTGGATCCCAAGTCCATCGTAAGCCTTGCCTGGTTATCACTGGCAGGTTCAGTGGCAAAGACATGCTTCCCCCAGCACTGGAGACCAGGCCTGCTGAGAGGAGCCTGGTTGAAAAGCCACAAGGCGGGTCTGTGGTACATAGGACTTCTCCTGGCAGCACACTCAGCTCATCACGGGCCCCTTGTGCCTTGCCTTTAGCCGAATGTAAAGAGGGGTTTGTGTGTAATGGTGCCCCAGAAACTGAAAACAAGGCCTCAGAGCAGCCTCCAGCACTGGGCACCCTCCAGAAGTACTCCACACCCAATGGGCATTGTGCCAATGGGGAGGCTGGGAGGAGCAAGGACTCACTGAGCCGCCAGCTGTCTGCCACGAGCTGCAGCTCTGTCCATTTACACTCAAGAAACTTGCACCACAAGTGGCTGCATAGCCACTCAGGAAGGCCATCTGCAACCAGCAGCCCTGAGCAGCCTTCCCGCAGCCACCTGGATGATGATGGCATGCCTGTGTACACAGACACAATTCAACAGCGCCTGCGTCAGATTGAGTCGGGCCACCAGCAGGAAGTGGAGACCTTGAAGAAACAAGTTCAGGAGTTGAAGAGTCGCCTAGAGAGCCAGTACCTGACTGGCTCCCTGCGCTTCAACGGGGACTTTGGAGATGAAGTGGTGAGTGGGTCATAGTTCCTCTGTAGCCGCCTTGAGAGGAAACAGTAGAACATGAATGGGCACCCTTTTACCCAGTGATTGATGACTGGTGAGGATTTCTAAATGAATTGAAAAGGTTCAGAGTAGGCCCCGTTCAGAGAGGCTGAAGATCAGCTTCAGCCATGTAAACGGAAAACTGCCTCTTTTCTGCTTTGCTTACTTTTCCTGTCTTGTTTAGGCAGTTACAGAAAGGCGAGAGCACACACTGCATGGGCAATCAGATCTCTTCAGAGAGGATCCTGTTTTCAGAAGGGTTTGAACTCGAATAGAATGACATTTGTAGGGTGATGCCAAGTATTTCTGTCAAATTGTAATGCTTGTCCTTCCTTAGAAACTAGTAGACTGATGGCCTTTCCAGATGTGGGCTATAATTCTTAAGGTTTAACCTATTTTTTAAAAAAAAAATGTTTATACCCACCCTTTGGCAGATACTGGCAGTGAAATGGAGAGAAGGGTTTGGCTTGCTACCACTGACGAGGCTTGGGAACCAGAAATGAGAGCACCAGAGGCAGGGTTTTCAAGGAGGGGCTGTCTTCTTTGGGTGGGTCTTGTCAAGTACAATTGTGAACTGGGCTCTGAAGCAGTCATTGTACATTAAAGGCGGGCACATCTAATGACCTTCAATCCAATGTAACTTTTTGGCTTTTACTTTATACGAATGATGGTTTCTCATTGTTGCAAAGAATCCTTCAGAGAAAGGAGGGCTTGCCTAAAGCACTATTTTAACTAAGTGGCATGGTTGGATCAACAGACCCACCAGAGCAGCTTACATTGGGAGTTCCCACTCCATCCTGGTCACTTCTCTCCCACTCACTTCCTGGAACCTTAAGGTCCATGCTTCAACTCCAGTGTCAACTGCACATAACCTGGGTATCTCCTTTCAGCTGAGCCCAGCACTATCTCTGTACCTGTTCAGTCCAAGGCTCGATGGTTGATGCATCTCAGATTCCGTAGCCCTAGCACTTAGGCCTGTACCTAGTCCTCAGTGCTCCCTTCTTCACCAAGCCCTTTCTTCTTCTTTTGGGAGGAGACCGGGTTCATTCTGTTCAGCTGTGTTTGTTTGCCAACAGACTTCAATCCCTGACTCGGAAAGCAATCTGGATCAGAACTGTTTGTCTCGCTGCAGCACAGAGATTTTCTCTGAAGCCAGCTGGGAGCAGGTGGATAAACAGGACACGGAGGTACAGGCTCAGCCCCTGCTCTCAGTGCCATCCATGCAACTATTTTGTGGTTTTTCTTCAGCCCCCTCCCTGTCCCATGCCCCTCACCAAGGAAGAACCCCATAGCACAGTTAGTCCTGAGCTTCTGACATCTCAGCTCCTGCAAACCCACATCAGGCCCATCATTTCTGAGCCAGGGAGACTCAGCAAATTGGCCCTCTGACTTTGAGGTGGACCCTTTGCCAGCCCTCACAGCAACCTAGGGTGCTGCTGCCACTTTATCTCAGGGGAGATTGGAGTGCCCTCCAGGGAAACGATTTGGACGCCTTTCTTGTACTGTTGGCATCAGACCTGCTGGGCTGGTGCTTCCAGAGCCACTGTGGTCCTTGTGACTCTTGCTGCCCCCAGCATGGCTCTGTTGGCTCCAGCTTCCTGGCCCGTCCTGTCACACTAACCTGGCCCCATCTGTTTTGCAGATGACCCGTTGGCTCCCTGACCACCTCGCGGCTCACTGCTATGCCTGTGACAGTGCCTTCTGGCTCGCCAGCAGGAAGCACCACTGCAGGTGCCATTGGGGAGTGTTGTGGTGTGGGCTGGATGTTGGGAAGCTAAGCTTTGGCCCACAGAACCTGCAAAATGGAGGGTGGCAGGTATCTGGCCAGTAGTGTACTGTCTGGGCAGACTGGTGTCTCTTCTTCTGTACCTCTGAAATTGGTGCTTAAGAACCGTATTTGATATCTTTCAGTTGAGAGTGATCACTATTAAATTTTGAAATGTTCAAATGATAGCCTTTTTTGTTTCCCAGATTGGTGGGGCAACAGCTACCACCTAAACCAGTTCTTAATCCCGTTGTAAAAGTCAACATTACTACGAGCAAAAATAGTTTTCTGGCTCTGGGCAGGAAACTCATTTTTCCTACTCCTTCCCTGCTCCTTGTCCCTGAACTTCTTGTCCTGTGTGCCATTGATGAGCAACTGTAGCTGAGGGGAGTAGTAGAGACAGCTGAGGATGGTCTTCAATCCATATGGCTCCCAACTTATTTTCTCCTTCTTGGTTGGGGCAGTGAATTACTAGGGACGCTTTGACCCTATTTGGTAGTGACTGGCAGATGTTCAATGTTCTTGGCATAGGATGTTTATCAGAATTGGACCATTGCTCACTAACACAAGTGAACCTGGATTGAACGTGGAGCTGTGTCTTTATCTGTTACTGATGCTTCTAGGACCATGTATATCCCCACCTTGCTCCCCAAGCCCAAATATCTTTGGTTGACTTCTTCTCTGAGCTCTTTCTCCCCTCCTTGCAGGGACACTGACCGTGTCGATCAAACGTGGTGAGCATTTGCAACAAACTGTCTGTGATGTCTGCACATCTTTAATAACTTCTCCACACTAATGCTATCATCTCCCCTTTCTGCACTCAATGGGGGAAGCCTGGGCTGGGGAGCACAGACAGGCAGTGGGCTTGCGGGGGGTGGGGTCCTCAGCAGCAATGGTCAGGAGACTATTGAGGGTGAGTCCAGCTGCAGCCATGTGCTCCCCTCCTGAACATACAGGTCAGCTAGGCCATCTCATTTGTGACAAGAAACAGTGCTTCTGCAGGGGCTGATCTTATGGGGGAACCAGTTGGGTTTTCAGAATTATTTCTTTGGGAGTCAATCATTTATTGAAATGATGCTGTAACTTCCAAGTCAACAGGAGTATCACTGTGCCTTTTTGTTTTGTTTTTAAAGAGACAGAACTGATGATCTTCACTGAGAATTGTTTTAGCATGGAAGACTTTAAGGGATGACTCCACCTGGGTCTTTCAGAGTCCCCTGAAAGAAGTCAGATAGAGAAGTTTAATTGATGAAATTCATGTCAGACTTTTGAGCTGAACTCCAGCAGGAATATTAAAAAAAAAAAAAAAAGTGTAGGCAATCAGACAATTTCCTTTGTCTGATTGCAGGTTCTCAGTGACACATGCACTGAAACAAGAGTCATGAAGCGTTTACCATATTCTGTAAGGTGAAATTTTATGTGTTCATTTTAGTTTTCTATTCTGTGGCCCTGTGGCTCACCTTTTCCTTCCGTAATGTTCTTTTGTCCCCAAGCGGTCTTTGATATTCTCTCCTGTGCCTGAGTGGCCCTTCATCCAATAATAGGTTTGTATACTGAGGAGTTTGACTGAAAAGGTAGAAAGAGATGCTGACTGAGAAGGAGGCTTTCCCTTGAGCTGCTTTCCCCTAGTCGTTGGTGGGCTGTGTCAGGACCCTTGGAGTTTGTTGTGCTGAGCGCATTGTGATTGGTTTGTACTTTAAAGCCCTACAAAAGTAGAGTTACAAGGTAGGCAGAAATTCATCCTCTCTCAGTTCTCTTTCCTGTTAGCCATGATGGGCATTGATCTGGATGTGAGGAACTGGACCACACTGATGCATTAGAGCTGGGCTTTGAGTGGAGGAGGGTGCAGACCTCCGACCTGTGTATAGTTAGGCTCCCTGGCAGATCTGAGTTTCCCTGGAGATGCATGGGACAGGGCAGTGAGCCATACTGACTCACAGCTGTCTAATAAGGGTGTGTGTGTGCACGTGTGCTCTTCTGTGCTCTTGTCTTTACACCTCTCCTCTTTCACTTCCTGAGCATGCATTCTGGGCTGCTTGATTCCTGGCTTTGCATGCTACCTACAGAGCCGTCCTAAATGGCAGCAGTCTGTCCTGTAATTTGTTGCCTCTAAGTCTTTCGGGTAGTGGCCCTTGGATAAGGCTCCTCATCCCCATCTGGGCTGGATGCTTGTTTCTCTCCTCTGAGGGCCCAAAGGCAGCTCCATTTGACTCTGATCTCTCAGTGATCACAAGCTACACTGAGGCCACTGCCCAGGTAGGTGTGGCCACTGGGTAAGTTTCTGGGTCAGGACTTAAACTCGTAGCTGCTTCTGCCCTGGAACCATTTGTTCTCACAGAGGTCCATCAGGCAGCATCTTCCTGTATACCCAATAACCTTGAGCCATTGTGGTAAGACAGCCAAATGTTCTTGGCCCTAAAGTGAAAATGGTATGTGATTCTACTAGGTAGGGATGTCATTCCTGCCTGTTTTGTTCCTGGGCTAAAGAAATGAAAGTGTTTGATCTCAAAGGAGTCTCCAGCACATCCTAAAAATTGCACAGACAAAATTCTGTCCTCTGAAGTTGGTTTCTTCACTGCTTACCTGCTAATGGAAGCTAACAATGTTTTGTCTCTTCTTATCTCAAGGAACTGTGGGAACGTATTCTGCTCCAGTTGTTGTAACCAGAAGGTCCCGGTTCCTAGCCAGCAGCTCTTTGAACCCAGTCGAGTGTGCAAGTCTTGCTATAGCAGTCTACATCCCACAAGCTCCAGCATTGACCTTGAACTGGATAAGCCCATTGCTGCCACTTCAAACTGAAGCTCAGTGACCTGGGGTGGGCAGAGGCCAAGCTGCTGTCCCTCTGACAGGGCCACACAGCCTGAGCAGACCTAGAGGCCCGTGTATTTTGGAATGGGGGCATGGAACCACCTGTACAGAGTGACAGAAATTGGGATGTACCACTGGATTGTAGATGGATTTTTCTTTCCTTCCCTCTTCCCTTTTCCATCCTCTCTCTGCCTTCAAAAAGGAAAAAGTCCCCTGGTTGTCTTAATTTTTTTTTGTTTGTTTGTTTTTTAAATGGAAGACCAGAGGTTGCCAAGTCCCCCGTAACTGTCAAGCTGCTTACTGTCAGGCATGCTGGGAGATGGCTTGGTGCTTCCTCATGAGAGGAAGCTGGTCAGAGCCAGGAGTGGAGGCCTGAGACAGTGAGCATGAAAGAAAGCTAGCACTAACATTTATAATCATTCCTCATATCACCACCACAGCAAAGTTGGTTGGGAAATGTTTGTTGCCAGGGAAGCTGGAAGCATCTTTCCCAAGGGAACCTCCCCAGGTGCCCTCCCTCTCCTGAGAGGGGCTGGGCCATTCCACTTTACAAACAGAAAATGAGATTTGGAGGGAGGGGCACACAGCAAATGGAACTCTTAGGCCCCATTTTGGGGGAAGGTAAGAGGGGCTAGGGATGGGTGGTCAGCATGTTGTTCCCCATGGGATTTTTAACTTGACCCAAATTGTCTAGGGCTCTCTCCATTTTCAGGGGGCTGCTTCCTGGGCAGGCCAGTTAGTGCTTCCTCGGGAGTAAGAGTACAAACTAGCCAGAATGTAGTGTCCTGCTTCTGTGGCAAGACCTGCCCTGAGCCCAGGCATACCTTGGAGCCCCTTCCAGGGCCTGGTCCCCAAAACAATCTTTCTTCCTCAGCCAGGACAGGGAAATCTAGACTCAGGGTTCCAAAAATTCCCCATTCCCAAACCAAACAAATCATGGATCTTCCCCTTAAGGGGTAGAATCAGCCTTTAGAGTTACAAAGGTCCCCACACAATCAGCCTTCCTCCTCCTCCCTTTTTTGGAGCAGCAGGAGGGGCCCAACAGTCCCTCTACCCTGCTCCTGGCTGCCTGAGTGGGCACATGTCTAGCTGCTGGCCAGCACATGTCTAGCTGAAAGGCTGCTTGATGACTCTGCAGTGTTCCTTAGAGATGTGACATCGCCTGGAAGAGATTTGGGGTACCTTTCCTCAGTGAACTTTGATGTGGTCCAAAAAGAGCCTTAAATCAAGAATATTTGTGGTGGAGGTGGGTGTGGGGAAGGACAGAGAGGAATTTAGGTTTGTGCTTTGTGATGTTGGCATCCATGTTTTGTGCCTGCCCCTCCCTCTTGGGGAAGGGCCATGCTTGGTTTTGCTGAAAGCTGCTAACTGGTGACAGGGCATATTGTGTAATGAGGAAGGGTGAGGTTAGGGAATGCTTAAGTTCCAGCCCTCCCCTGTAGTCCCCTTTCCCTTTGGAAGCAGGTTGCTGGCCAAGAGTAAGCTGTGTCTTAGGAAGGTGGCTCCTATGTGTGCCTGAGTGTGGTTACACGTGGCCCAGAAACCTTCCTGGCACTGTCAGTCCAGGCAAAGCCCAGAGTCTGAGTTTAGAGAAACAGGGTGTAGTTCTTCTCCACACTCCACATGCTCTGATGGTGAAGGTAGGGAGAAATAAGTGTAATTAAAGAGTGTGCAGTTCTTAGTGACAGGTGCCAAGAGGTTGATACGGGTTTCTTGGGTCTGATGTACAGTGTGAATAAATGCTTGCAGCTCTTAGCCCTTTTTTGATCAATGAAGCACTTTTTTAATATTTTTCTTTGTATGTAAAGGAGGAACCATAACTCTCCGTAGCTGTACATATAACCCTTTTCTCCTAAAGAGGAGTCATTCAGTGCTCCTATATTTTTCATTTTTTGTCAAAGCAAGAAGTAAATACTTTAGAATTGTTAAATATATAAATAAAGTGAATAAAGTTGAGTGTTTCACATGGTGGCATTTGGTATAACATGTTCTAACTGTTTGCCCTGTGGTTTATCTCTTGGTCCTTTGGTCTCTTGGTGCTGATGGGAAACTGACCTTTGGCAAAGGAAAACAACAGATTTCAACTCCAGACCTTGAGCTTCATCATGATGCTCAAGCACTGAAAAACACTTCTTTAGTGATTTTGCCCCTAAGATCTCCCAGGCTAGAAAAGGGCAATACCATTGGGCAATTGAATGATCGTCTGCTCTTCTGCATTGGAAGAATTGCACATCAGTAGTAATTAAAACTACCTCTGACCTCTGGGCTCCCTTTTTTTTTTTTTTTTGGCTGCTGCTCTGATTTCAGGGCAGCCAGTGATACCTACCCAGGGACTATTAGAGCCCACATGCAGTGAGGAGCAGGAGAACACATTGTGGGGAGAGCAGTTAGAAGACATTTGGGCCAGTCTTTCTTGGGTGAGATAATATAAGAGAGATATAAGGGCAGAGAGAACTTGGGAGGCATAAACAATTGAATATTACTGAATTACGTGCTCAAATAGAGGTTGTCGTCTTCTCTCCCCTCACAGAGAGGAAGCTCCACTCCTTAGATTTTTTACTTCTGTTTCTAACTGAGCAAGGCCATGATATCTCATCGTTTCTGGACTACTACTCCAAAAAGAAGTGTATTCTCTTTCTCGACATGGCTGTATAGCATCCTTCCCGTTCTGTGGGTCTATGGGTGAGATGCATTATTCAGTTCCTCTCTTGGGAAGGTTGGTATTGAGTGGCACCTGGTTCTCGGGTCCCCAGCCTAAAAGGTCTGTGTTGAGTTAGCTGGGTTCTGAAGAGTGACCTGTTCTGAGCACCCTAGGGGGCCTTCACTCTTTGGGGCAGTCTTTGTAGGGTTTCTTTCTGGATGTACCTTCTCCCTAAAGTGCGTAAACACTTAAAAACATTCGGCTGGTTTCAGTTTGAAGGCTGTGGGTACCATCTAGCAGTTGTCTGAGAATAAACCTGCCCTCTGCAGATAGAGAGGGTACCACCTTACTCCTTGAGTCTGATTCAGTGAACTAGGGGGCCCAGTCTGCCTTCAGACCAAGTTGTGGGAGAACTTGAGTGGTGTCATGGCTAATGTCTCCACATAGTACTGCTCTTCTTGAAGTCTAATGGCTTAATCCTCACCAAGTTAAAACACTGGCATAATTTAGCAAGTCCTATTGGGGGCCCATGAATGGAGAACTGCTGGAGGTAAGATAATGAGGAGCTGGGATACATACCTGCACTGCCCTATGGAAGGTGGCTGTGTGTGGAGAGAAGCTGTTCCTTATAGGCAAGGCCAACTTTCTTTAGGCCGTTATGTGGAGGAATTAGGTCTAAAGCAGTTGGGGTACTGACAGATCTTGAGCTGCTAGGATGGCCTTTTCATCTCTGAACTTTACTATGCTGGTGTTTTCTCAATACACAACACTTTGACCTCCTGTCCCCCCTCCCCCCAGCCCCATGATATGGCTGCCTTAATCCACTGGGATTTCCCAGTGGAGATGTACAGAACATTTTTTTTCTCTCTTGATTTTGCCTATCTGTTCACTGTTAACTTTCCATGTTAGCAAAGAATATTCTAGGAAAAAGGTACCATGGCAGATCTAAAGGAGAATGAACAAAACAGTGCCATAGAAATTGTTGAGCATTTTCTAGTTATTGATACCAAAATGGGAATTGAGGGTATATCCTAGAATAAGATTGCAAGCTATTGTCCTTGAGATAACTGATACACTTGTGTGCACTTGAGGTTAGGAGATCCTATGCCTATGGAAGATAACTGTAGCCCTGACCTCTGTCTTTGAAGAATGAGGGCTGATTTGAAGGTGCTGTTGCAAGGTTTTATCTAGCTGGTGCCTGTTCAAGTGACCTGTCTTTGGGGCTGCAGCTGTACCCTCCAAATCACATTAGCTCAGAGTAGAGTTAATAGAGTTAAAATGGGCCCTGGGCTGTACAGAGAGTTGGAAAACATGACAGGAGTCCCAGCTGTTTCATTTCTAGTCACATTGCCAAGGAGGTGGTTTTTTAAGTTGAGGTTATTGACAGGATCTCTCAACGGCAGGACCAGAATGCATGAGAGGCTTCCTGTCAGGAGTAGGAGGTGACCTTTCTGAGCCTCTGACACTTAAACATGAGTCCCACTATCCTCAGCACGTAACCACACTGAAGCCTTGCTCTTCTGGGCTGGGCAGAGGTCATCTGCTGCACGTTTTTATGCAGATGCCAGTTACCTTCCCTGCTCCAACAGGCCTCTTGGACAGGGCCAGGCATGAGGGGTATGGGCAGGGGAAGAGACATCCTCTGAACTGGGAATTAGTCTTTAAATGCTGCTATTGTATTTTATTTACCATTTAAGGTCTTTTCTATTACATCTGAATTCTTAGTCAACTTTTCCTACATTGATCATAGTTGCATTTGAATTGTATTTTCAGTGAAGTTTGTTTTACATTGGTACTTAAAATTGGCCTTTATCTGCTTCCCAATTGGTTTATAAGATATAAAAGAAAAAAAATGAGAATGTAACCTATGAGGCTCAGATGCTGTTGAAGAGATGTACTGGTGTGTTGCTGCTGACAGTAGTGCTTGCCTGTTGTAACAGCATTGATTCTGCTGTAGCCTCACTGACCATTTAAGTTGAATAAATTGTCATTGTTACACACAAACAGTTGTTCAGCCCCTGGATTTCAGTTGCCACTATGGTTCTCCAGTCAGTGCTGTGAGGCAGGGTCTTGGATGCAAGGGATGAATCAGCTCGGCCTCTCAGTCCAGGAGAGGAGGTTCAGAAAGGAAGGAGGTGCCATAATATTCCTAAATAGGGTGCCTGAAATCCTGGACTTTAGAGGTAGGAGGGGCCTTACATCACCTGCTTCTCTGGTTTTCTTACTGTTCTGCAGGACTATGCTGGGTTGGGAGCCGTAGGCCCCTCAAAGTTTCAAGAAAGATCTGCTAAAAAGAAAGGCCTTGGTTCTTAAAAGTCTGAAAGTTATTAATTTAATCTAGCCTCCTCCCTTTTCATTGAGGAAACAGGCTCAGGGAGGAGCAAAGAGTCATATGGATTACCCAGTGAGTTAATAGCAAAATTTGAATTAAAACTTCCTGGCTCCCTCCCCCTCATGTTTTGGGTTTCCAGAAGACAACCTTATGTAAATAGCTATTTTAGCCTAGTTCCTTTTGTGTTGGCCGGACTAGAAATCTTGGAGAGGGCCTAAGTAGCTGTTACCAAAAAAGCTATTAAATTATGAGCCCTACTTTCTGTTCTAAGCCAAATCAAAAGGTCATGATAGTATAATTGCATTTTTGTTTTTCTTTTTACTCTTTCAAAAATTAAAAACAAATGGTACCATTAGCATGAATACTCTAAATTCAAGTCATAATATCTTTAACCATGGATAGGGGAGAGAGCTTTTTTGATTAATGCAAATGGATTAATTGGTAACTGTCTCAGCATACATTTTACTTCTGAATTTGTTTTGGTTATACAATATGGAAGGAAAAATCCTGATTTCATATAGATAAGTGATTTTAAATGGTAACAGTCATAGCATGGCTGCTTTCTCTGATTCCTGACAGAACTGAAGTAGATGCTTGAAATAAATTAATAGAGTATTTACCACCTGCCATATATCAGGTAAGAAACACCCAAAGGTTATAAGCACTGATAATAAATTCTTTCAGATGGTGGGCCACTAGCATTGAGTCGCTATGGGCTTCATGATCACAGCCCCTGGCCAGCACCCTCCCAATCAGTGACCCCTGCCTATTACAGGCCACATGCACAGCAATGGAGACCATTCTGTGAGGTGTTGGCAGTCTTAGCTAAAGTGTGTTTTAAACCCTTAAGGGTACATACTAAAGATAGTTTTTAATATTTAACATGGCATTTGAAGCAACACTGCAGAGGTCGGTTTGAAAACTACTGGTTTGCTGGAAAGAACTAGACCCAGGTTTGAATCCCAGCCCCAGACCACCAGCTGAGCTGCCCATGGCCCTGCAAGGAACTCAACTACATCTTCATCTATAGCAGAGTACCTGACACAAAAGGGGTTTGAAGGTGGTGTTTTGTAAATGCTCCCTTTCCCAGGTCCACAAGATGAGGTGGCCTTTGGTGGTCAGACATTCTGACCCATCAGAGCCCAGCAACATATCTGATCCAACCATAATTTTAAAAACTAGAGATAGTGTAATTCAGTATTTTTGTTTCTCTTACCCTTTCAGACGGATAAAAACAAGTGATGATTAACATGAACCATCTAAATTCAAGTCACCTTAAATCAAGGAGGTATGGTCCTGGCTGCTTCAACTTTAGAAGTTTAAAATTTTGACTTTGAAGCATTCCAGTCTCTGTTTTGCACTAAATTGCAGAAGTATCGCTAGTCAAAGACAAACTAAAGTTGATGTGTGTGTTCTATTAAAGAATTGAATCATTGACTGGATGTGGTGGTGCATGCCTGTAAGCCCAATGACTTGGGAGGCTGAGGCAAGAGGATTATGAGTTTAAAGCCAGCCTCAGCAAAAGTTATGCTAAGCAACTCAGTGAGACCCTGTCTCTAAATACAAAATAGGGCTGGGGATGTGTCTCAGTGTCGAGTGCCCCTGAGTTCAAACCCTGGTAACCCCCCCCCCAAAAAAAAATTTTTCTAATACACGCAGGTCTGCATGTGCTCTTATGCTTTAAAATCATATAAAGGAGGGCTGAGGGTGTGACTTAGTAATAGGGCACTTGCCTGGTAAGTGCAAAGCCATGGGCTCCATCCCCAGCACCACCAAAAGAACGTAAAGTATAAAGGCAATGGGAAGGGAGGGGGCAGGTGACATCTGAGAACTGAGTCCTGCCCCAGCAACAATCCTGCTGGAGACTGGTGTCAGGTGTGGCCTCATTTTGCTGAACACCAAGGAGCTTTGAGTTCCTGACTGAAGACTGAGCTGTAAGATATACGCAGTGCCTGAGGCAGAGGTGCAGGCCAGTTGTGCACTAATCAAAGCATCCCTCGGCCTGAGGGTGGAAGAGGAAGTGAAGACCTTACATTGAGGTGGTCTCTCTACCATAAGACCCTAAGGTAGCTGAACATAATTAAGGCCATATCATCCAAGTTAAAACAGACAGTCTTGGTAAATGGTTCCCCACTGTTTTTCCAGTTGGAGGATGAACCCCTAGAATCTGAGGTTCAAGTCCCCAAGAAGGTGGTAGCATCAGTGGTGTACACTACTAGCATAGCTAGTGTGGGAGTCCCTGTCAGCCTTTCTGATGTGATCTGTGACCTCAGGGGAACCATGATTCTGTCCTCTCTAATAAACCAGCTAGTTGCTGTCTCAGGGCTCCTGTGTCGGGAGGTGAGAGTAAGATGTACACTTTCCAGGCTGTTACAGAGAAGATGAGCACTGATTGAAGTGGAGGCCAGTGTTAGAAGTCCTTGCCGCTCAGTTGCCAACTGAGCTCTGGAGTGGGATGTTAGTTTTTCTAGGGTTGAGAGAGGCGGGACCTTGAACCCTCCACCTTGCTCTTGGAGCTGTATCCACAGAGGAACTGAGAGGCAGCTGTCTGAGCTAACTGGCTTGAGCTATTGTCTCTCTGCTTAAGAATGCCTTGCAGACAGAAAAAAGGGCAGCCACCTGTGGAAGCAGTTTGTATGGACCCTACTCCAGTTGATGGGGGGTATGAACTATGGGAGGAATGAATGGTGAGAAAGCCTCAGAGCAGGGATTTCCCTCCCTGTGCCAGCATGTGGGAGCTTGAGGGGAGGGGGAGAACAACTGTCACCAGCACTGCTGCTCTTCCTCCTCTTCCTCCACCTTCACTTTCTCTTTCCCTCCCTAAATACCCACCTAAAGTTTCTAATAGGATCCCCCTTTCTGGGAGACCCTGAGAACTGAGGAATGCTCAGGGCAATGAGCAGGCCAGACCCACGTGACCTGTAGGCAAATAGCTCCAAGTAAGATCTGTTTCTTTCCTGAAAAGCAAACACACTGTACCTTTTGCTGCTCATCCTCAGTTGGCTGACATGGGAGCAGGCCAGGCCCCTGTCCTGCTGTCAGTGCTCCAGTGCTGCAGGAACTCCTCAGCAGCCTGCTGAGGTATGGGCAGGAAAAGGCTCTGGGGGCTAAGGGACTTTCAGCAACCTAGAATGTGAACATCTCCATTTACAGAGGCAATTTGGAGGGTGTTTTCATTGCACCGAAGGTTCTACTGAGGAATTTTCCAATAGTATTTTTTATTTTAAAATAATTACAGTAGGGTTAGCAATGTAGCTCAGTGGTACAGCACTTGCCTTGCATGCAAGAGGCCCCCGGTGGGTTCCCTAAGATGGCAAACAAAGAAAAACAAAGACCCTAAAACTTACAGTTATTAATACAAGCAATACAAAAATAACCACTTCTCAGAGGCAACTAAATATCTTAATCTAATGGGTTGTCATGGTTTTGGTGGTGGTTTTCTTTTTTGTTTGTTTTGGGTCCAGGGATTGAACCCAGGCACAATGAACCATTGAGCCACATCCCCAACCTGTTTTTTTTTGTTGTTGTTTGGTTTTTTGTTTTTTTTTTTTCCATTTTGTTATTTTAAGACAAGGTCTTGCTAAGTTGCTGAGGCTGGCTTTGAACTTGTGTTCCTCCTGCCTCAACCTCCCAAACGGTTTTGGTTTTTTGATGTGCAAAATGCAACAAAACTACTAATTTTTAGTGTGTTACAGACTAATCAAACCATGGTACTGGTTTTTTCATCAGAACCCCTGACACTTTTGAGTTTAGGGCCCAGAAACTGACAAAGATGATATTAGCCAGGTAGTGTAGGGCTTTATGCCACATTCGTCATGACCTTAGACTCTCAGCCTGATTTGGCTCCTTCTCTGTCCCCAAAGATACAGAGCCCTAGCATCTAAAAAGCAAGCTCTTGCAGGTCTCTGCCTCTAGCAAGTGTCCATGTGTTACTGAGGAAAAACCTAATAACCCCTCCAGCTACACTTGTTCTTGGTTGACTTAAAATTTACTTATTTGTGGGGTCACACAACTGGCCTCACATTATTAGTCTCCCACTTAGCTTTGTAGATAACGCCTCTAATTTGTGGGTTAAGATGATAATGGTTGCCTAGGTTAATTTTCAGGGACTTAGGCTCCTTTTGCTAGAAGTACTGATTTCTCTCTTGGGCCTGCAGATGTCCGATGGGTGACTGGAATGAGATGAAAAGTTTTGACATCTCTGCCTTCATATTGTGTGTCTCTTTTTGCTGGCTATGATCTGTGGGTCGAATTTCTGCATGTAGACATGTGAGAACATTTGAACATTTGAGAAATGTTTTGTTCAGAACTATCCAGAGTTGAGTTGACTAGACTTACTGAGTCTCTTTCTTCCCACTTTGGTGCTAAAGACACCTACCAGCCACCATGGAAGGAGCCAAGAAAGGAGCGAAAAAGGTAACACCAAGTTTCTGGAGGATTTCCACTTATTCCCAGAAAAGACAAGAATGCTTCTCCCCTTTATTATGTGTTATTCCTATCTTATTATCTACAGCTGCTCGACTCCTCTGGAGTGATTTGTGAGCCTTGTTGGTTGGTTACCATTTCTCTGTTCTTTGATCACTGAATAAAGCCTTCCTTTCTAACACTCAACTCTTGAACTTTGGTTTTTCATTCAGATGAACTTCTGGAGCTGGGTTTGGTTACCCTGTCTTCCCTGTCATTGTGGGGCTCCTGAAAAAGTGAATAGTTCCCCATGGTGTGTCTACTTCACCTCCCCTTCCTCCTCACTCTGTTCCTGCTATCCCTGACACTGTGCTCCAGTGTCCCCAGCCCATCCATGTACACGAGCCCCAACCTCAAAGCATTCCTTCTCAACACCATCCCCCTGCCCACAGTGCACGGGGCATTGCTACCCCTCTGGTTTTGTCTCTGCAGCTGCCTTTGACTCTCTCTACTTCCTGGGTGTGGGTATTCCTGAGGCTCAACCCTCTGCCCTCCTTTCCCATTTGCTTCCTAGGAGATTCAGAAATCAGGCTGGGGGTGTAGTTCAGTGGTCCAGCATGTCCTTAACATGCCTAAGGTCCTAGGTTCCATTGGAGCACCACAAAAAAATAATCAAGGTTTTCAAAACCTTGTTACTACCACAGTTCCCTAAGAGTCTCTTCAGGGATGCAGGGGAGACCTCCAGGTGCTTGGGGAGACTGCATCAGGTGACCTCCCTAGGAGGCCTATGTGACCATGCCTCTGGTGCACACCTGTGCTGCAGACCACCACACAGCTCAGTGACATTGGTACAGGATTAGTTCTCAGGTGTCTGAAGGCTCTGCCAGCTCAGCCAGGGCTTCACCTAAACTGGCCTCTGCTGTCGTCCTCTGCTTCCAGGATGTGGCCAGAACCTAGTGCAGAGTGAGGGTAAGTGCCAGTTTGCCCTTTTGTCTTCCAACCCCAGCTAGGGAGTTGGTCTTCTATTTCCATGTTGTAGTTGAATTCATGCCAACCTCTCCACTGGCCTTTCCTGGGTCTGGGAAAAAAACTCCACCATTCCATCTGTTTATGAAGCTGGGTCATAGGAAGTTCTGACCCAAACCACGCAGGAAGAAACCAGAGCAGCCAAAGCCACCATACTTGGCCTCTGTGTGGCCCTAGGGAAGGGCAGAAGAGCTGGAAGCAGGGCTCCCAGAGCACCCTTATCAGGCCCAACCCTTCATGTAGCCCTGCCCTCCAAAACACCCCAGACCCTTAGACCCATGACAGTGCTCGAAGGGACTCGCTGCAGCTGAGGGCAGGAACCTAGCAGTCTGCTCAGGCCCCCTCTGCCCCATCTCGCTTCTGTACCCTGTAACCCCACTTTGTTGGGAACCCTGGCTAAGGCCTCAGTCATGGGGATTTTGCTTCCAATAGCCCTGAATGTGCCCTGTGACTCATTCATTTAACAAGGAATTGGAGGCTGAGGCTCTTACAGACTTTACTGGTGACTCAGATGCATCCCAGTCCTGCTGTTCCATGAGACCACATGGCATTTCTGTTTCTGGCACTACTTACTCTGAAGAAAGTAACACCCATTAGGGAAGATCAGACAGGTAAATAAACATTCTAAGACTATAGCCAAAAGAACCGAGATCTGAAAAGCATCTTAGAGTCAAACCACTTAAAAGACCAGAGTTTTATACAGAAAAGAGTGAAAAAGGCATGATCAGGACTTTGTCTTGAAAAATGAAACTACTTTTCAAAAAGTATCTCTTCTAGGGGCTGGGGTTGTGGCTCTGGTAGAGCACTCACCTAGCAGTGTGAGGCACTGGGTTCTATCCTCAGCACCACATAAAAATAAGATAAAGATATTGTATTCACCTACAACAACAACAACAAAATTTTAGAAAGTATCTCTTCTAAATTGACAATCATATACTCTCTTTTGAAAGTTATTTTTCATTGACAAAATCGTATTTATTTGTCATACCCATGATGTTTTGAAATATATATGTATATATATGCAAATATATACATATATATTGTATATATATATGGCTAGAGTAAGCTATAACAAAATATGCATTACCTCATCATTTTTTGTGGCAAGAGCATTTAAAATTTCTCAGTGATTTTCAAGAATATATATATATATAAATACATTGACTATATCCAGGATGTTGCAGTTTATCTCCAGAACTTATTCCTCCTAATTGAGATTTTATATACTTTGACAAACATGTCTCCAATATTTTGTTAAAACAAATAACAAAATGCAATTGCAACTGAGCTAATTCTTAAGAGTAAAAACAATATTTTTCTTTCTTTTTTTTTTTTGGTACTGGGGATTGAACCCAGGGGCACTCGACCACTGAGTCACATCCCCAGCCCCTATTTTGTATTTTATTTAGGTCTTGCTGAGTTGTTTAGGGCCTTGCTAAGTTGCTGAGGCTGGCTTTGAACTCGTGATCCTCTTGCCTCAGCCTCCCAAGTGCTGGGATTATAGGCGTGCGCCACCGCACCCGGCTTAAAAAACAATATTTGAGATTTGTTTCCCTCCCAAAATTATATTATTGCACAAAAGGACATCATTTCAAGTTCAAGTATCTATCACTGAATTGTTTTTGCAAAAGTTAGTTGAGGTCTTCAATTTCCCTCTTAATCCTTTGACTTTGATATCCTCATCTTCCCCCCTATAAAGCATATGTACTTCCTCTCCGTTTGTTAATGGGCTTAATGATCTCTTTCAGATCCTTTTGCCAATGACTGCACTCATTTGCACAGTTCCCCAGAATCACTTCCCTAGATTTTATGAAATGCTGGATGTTTTACAAAACTTATATTGTACGTTGGCAGTTGGGCCCAGTGGGGTGCACCTGTAGTCCTCTCTAATGAGGAGGCTGAGATAAGAGGCTCACTTAAACCTATAAGTTTAAGTCCAGCTGGTACACATAGATAGACCCTGTCAAAAAAAAAATGTACTTTGGCACATGTTTTGTTGTATTTTCAATATCAGACCATTCTCACAATGCATAACAGGCGAGATGGCAGAGTAGGCTCTGTGGATTTAGAGTGTTGAGCAGGGAATGATGTTTATGTGGAGAGTTGTGTGGAAAATACTTTCCATGTCGAATGCCTTTAGCTTTCCCCCACAGCCTATTGATTACAGGAAGTTACAGCCCAGAGAAAGAAGAGAGAGAAGGGAATCCATGGACCAATCTGCCCAGGGAGCCTGTCTGAGGAACAGCAGTGACTTCAGATGGCAATGTTAGGTCAAAGTCAGTGAGTGCAGAAGGGCAGGATTGGGAAACTGAGTCACAGTGAACAGCTTATTGAGCAAGGGAAGTCAGGAAATACTTGCTAAAAGTTTAGACCAAAAAAGTGTCCCATGTCAGGCCACACACTGGTCTTCCTTCTATAGTTAGTTTAACTTTCTGAACTGAGAGTGAATCAAGATGGTAATAATAGTTAAGGTTGATTATGGGCCAGGCACTATTTAAGTACTTTCCATGAATCAGCACTTTTAGTCTCCTATTAATCTAGCAAGGTGGGTACTATTGTATCCTCATCTGAAACTTAGGTGACAGCCTGTGGAGCTGTGAAGCGCCCTTGCCTAGGATCACCCAGCAAAATAGCAGCAGAGCCATGGTTATGCAGGCTATGCGCCTCCAGAGGTTGGACTCCCAACCACTGCACTACCCAGTCTCCCCTGAGATGGGCCGTCTGGGAGTGGTGTGCTGGGGCAAGGGAAAGTGAGTTGGGAGGTACAGTAAGAGGCCTTGTACACGACAAACAGCCTCAACCAGGGGAGAAGGTCTGAGAGCAATTCCAAAGGAATACTGATTTGAAAGTGCCAGTGCTATTATGTTGGACTGACAGGCACATTTCTTTCCAAACCTCAGAACAGGACTAAATTATGAATGAAGCAGTCCACATAACAAGAAGTCAGCTAGTCACTTTGTTTCTTAGGCAGAGCTCCCTGTCTCAACTCTACGATTTCTGTGTCTAGCTAGAGACAACCTGCATTTAGGACAGGTTTGCGGCAGACACCAACTCCATCAGAGCCTATGACAGGCTGCAGCCTGTTGAAGTCAGAGCTTGGTACCTGTCCAGGTAAGTGCACATGTGTGCCTGGCTGCACCATCCAGTAGATGGGTTCCCTGACCCAGGATGGTGGAACTTGCATTCCAACCCCTTTACTTGGTTATCTTGGGGCAAACTTGACTGCTGTGCTCTGCTTTAATTTCTCATCTGTGAGGATTTTTGTCCAGTCTGCCCAGGGGACTGTTGAAGATCAGTGAGGAACTTCATCAAGTTTAAGGAAGTCTGGCTGGTCTACAGTGTGGGAGGGGCATCCTGCCAAAGCTGGCTCTGCCACTGACCCCCACCCTCTACTTGCTTTCCTGTGTGGTCTCTGAGGAAGGCAGGGGATTCCTGTTCACCTGCCTTGCAGCCTGCCAGCTCCAAGGCAAAGGGCCCCTCTTCTGACCTATCCCTGCCAAAACAGAGGGTCACTGTCAGTTCTCTCAGAGGGTGGGAGATGATAGGTAGCAGTGAGTAGTGAGCAGTGAGATGCAAACCAGTAACATGGCAAGGTCATGCTTTTTCTTTAAGTTACATTTAAGGTTTTCTTTAAATTACTCAAGATAAATGGATAATCAGATAACATTGAAAACAACAGGTGTGCAAACCTTGAAGCATAAATAGATAGGAACAAAGGGAGGCAATTAAGGAATAGGTCCAGGAAGAAAGATTAATGGAACTAGTACTAACTCTCCATGGGGTCAATTAGTGTCATTGTAAAATTAGAATTTATGGCCATAGCTGTCTCAATATCTTTAGAAGAGAAATTTTTCTCTTCTAGTAGTGCAGCCCCACTAAGGTAAACTCTGTCTGGTCAGTGACCTCAGTACTCATGTTAACATAGTATTGACTTGTAGATGAAGCTCCCCTGAAAAGGATGGCCACCATGAAGTTCTGCAGAGGACCAATTAGGGTCAAAAACTCCACCACCCGACATGATTGAGGAACTGGACACCCAGTAGGCAAAGAGGGCTGAAGGTGGACCCCAGTTTGTTCTTTGTTCGAGCCTTACATTACTTTTACTTTTTAAAAAAATTTTTTTTCAGGCACAACTTATTTATTTTTTCTCATTTTGTTTTTAAATCAGTAAAAGAAACTGGGTCCTAGAAGCTGCAGTGATCTAAGCAGCAGCAAGTTTGTGCATTCATTGTACACAAATGGGGTACAACTTTTTTTTGTTTGTTTAAGTACATTTAAATTATAATACTGCTGGCACACTGCATGAAATTCTGCACCATATATATACTAATTGTAGTAAAGTTACCCCCCCCCCATCCTGGGGGAGGAACTACTCTGGAAGATAATATTCACTGAAATCAAACCAAACTTTGTTAAGTGGATTGTGACAAGATTATAAATGATATGAAAAATAGCATTTTAACATTTGGCCATCAACCTAAGAAAATGGTTTGCCTATCCAAATTTTTTTAATTTTTAAAAGGTTATTTCCTTTTATTATTTTATTATCCTACCCTCATATGGTCCTCAGAATTAAAGCATAATGAGCAGGAAAGAGAAGGAAAAGAATGCAATTGAGTGCTCAGGCGGAACATCTTGCCAGAAATAATGTAGGTAGAGTATATACTAAATATCAAGTGCAGAATTTCATAGAGCCAAGAAGATAACAGTCTGTATTTTTCACTTACACAGGCGAAGTGGATTTTGCAATTACCAGTTGCGTTAAATGCACCAAATAAATCTCCTAAAATTGGTACGATAAGGCACCACCTTAAGTTTTCCAGGCTGTAACGGTGCATAATTTTAAAATGTTTTTTAAAATTTATTAATTTTTAAAATACAGCACGAGAAAGGTGTTAAAACTGGTGTAATAGCTCAATAGAATATGTATTCCAGATTTTGGGAGGAATGAAGAGGGAGATATTCAGAACTCTTCACCAGAATCCCATCTTGATCCTAGTGGGTTAATGATGTGCTTTATGGATGTAGTTAGTCAGTGACACCAGCTTGAAGAATCTTTCTTTCTGCACCAAATCCCACTGGTCCCTGTGGCTGACAAAGAACCATTAGGCAAGGAGCACTAGCATCATCCAGGGTGATATTCTTCAAGCAATTAATTGACCAACCAATCTGGTTGAGGAGCTGCAACAGCCTTGGGGCCCTTGCAGACCGGCCAAATAGGTGCTACACTTGATGGACAAAGAAACTATAGTATATATACACAATGGAATATTATTCAGCCATAAAGAATAATAAAATTATGGCATTTGCAGATAAATGGATGGAGTTGGAGAATATCATGCTAAGTGAAATAAGCCAATCCCAAAAAACCAAAGGCCAATGTTCTCTCTGATAAATGGATGATAGTACATAACAGGGGGGTGGGAGTAAGAGAAGAATGGAAGAACTTTGGATTACGTAGAGGAAAATGAGGTGGGGGGGAGAGGGAAGAGAAAGAAAGTGGAATGAGACATCATTACCCTATGTACATGTACAATTACATGAATGGTGTGAATCTACATCATGTACAACCACAGAAATGAAAAGTTGTACCCCATTTGTGTACAATGAATCAAAATGCAGTCTGTAAAAATAAAAAGTAGAATTAAAAAAAAAACATAAAAGAATCACTAAGAACTCCACCTCATCCCCTGCCTGTAGCTCAATGCTATCCTGAACTTCTTTTACATGGAAAAAGAGCTTCTTGCTCTCTCCTACTTCATAGTTAATGAAGCCAAACTGATCTTTCATACACTCTACTGTGGCCCTGCACAGGGGCGTGGTATTATAGGCCATAGTCCGTGTGTTTTGGTCCAGGACACACATTGGAGCTTGACGTTCTCCCCTTTCTGCAGGCAATCCCCTTTGTTGGAAATTCCAACTATGACAAATGGATGCACCTCACCTTTCATATCCCCCTCATTCACAATCTCAAATCATTCCTCGGTATCATTCCTCAAATCATTCCAATCTGTGTTGGGTCAACACTTCTGAGGGGGGCAAATGACTTTACCAGAAGAGATGGTGGATTAGTTGTAGATGGACACAATATATTTATTTTTATGTGATGCTGAGGATCGAAACCAGTGCCTCCCTCACACTCGCTAGGCAAGTGTTGTACCACTGAGCTACAACTCCACCCACATTACTTTTACTTATAATAAAGTTCTTTTACATGGTTTTTGGTGTCTGGCTCTGTTTTCTTTCTTTGGAACACAAGAACCGAGGTTTGGAGCTTCAGTCCCCCACTCTCCTGTGATAGGAGAGACTCCTGGCCATCTTCAGCCAGGATAGTCCCCAGTGCAAAATACTAGATTTGAGGTGTTGCCAGAGATAGATTTTCTGGAAAAGGTGGGGAGCTCCACCCTGGGTTATCAGAACTCTTCAGGAGTTTGATTTCACAGAGTGACTGGGTCCCCAGCACAGCTGGGGTGTGGGGAGTGGCCAGCTGTGTAAGCATCTTTCTTTATACTCTAGGGCTCCAGCTACTTATCTCCAAGCAGGCCAGCATCTGGATGAGTGACAGCTAATCTCTGGACTCCCTAAATGCAAACCTCTTGAGATAGGCCCGTCTTGGGAAAGGAGACACAGTTGTGGTCCAGTTGGTGGTGTTCCCTCTGTCCCCCATGGGCAATCTTTTGCAATAAACTGTCTTGCCTGGCTCCTCCATACACACTGGACTGGCTTATACCCCAGAGGGATGCAGGGGTCAGGTAGCCCAGTCCAGAGGGTGGCAGGGTTGAATCCATAACAGCCAAACTTCCTGTGGGGTAAGTGCACCCCTCCAGTCTCAGACAGGAGCAACATCAAAGGAGTTCTCCAGTGCCCTTTCCTCATGGTGCACATAGGCCCACTGTCACTTCTGTAGCCAGGCCCCTCACACCTGCCCTGTCCCCATTCCCCGAGCTGCTTCCACCTCTCCTCCCTTCCCTCCCCCTTCAAACTCCCCCTGACTCTGCTCTGTACACCATCTGGAAGAACAGCCTCACCTAAGACACGGAGAATACACAAGTCAAAGAGCACAACTGTCCATCAACAGAACATAGCTTATGAGACACTCATGTAAAAGCTTTAATGCAGGAACAGTTAGTAAACAGGTTTACATACAACCAGGTGATGAGTCACAAAATATTGAGTGGAAAGAATAAAATGTGCTTTATGGTCCCATCCTTAAGACCTTCAAAACCAGGTACTCTTTTTTGTTTGTTTGTTTGTTTTGGTACTGGAAATTGAACCCAGGGGCACTCAACCACCGAGCCACATCCCCAGTCCTATTTTGTATTTTATTTAGAGACAGGGTCTCACTGAGTCAGTGACTCACCATTGCTGAGGCTGGCTTTGAACTCATGATCCTCCTGCCTCAGTCTTCCTGAGGCACTGGGATTATAGGCGTGCACCACCGCACCTGGCCAAAACTACCCTTTAGGGGTGTGAGGACATGGTAATGACAGAAACCAGGGGTGGAGTGAGCAGGGAGGGTACGTTTGTGATTCCATGGTGTTGGGGATGCTGCAGGTCCTGACTGGGGAGAGGGGTGTCAGCCACACTCGTGGTACAATTAATCAATTGCCACAGATACACTTCATGTACTTTCCCATGTTATTTTATTTCACAAAGTTCAAAAAGAAAGAAACCTGGCCCTATCCTCAGGCCTGCCTTGTTCTTCTAAGGGCACCAATCCCCTAATGTCTTGCCCACATGATCTTAGAGGGAAAAACTGGGTAGGAGCTGCTGGGGCCTGAGGACAAACAATTCAGGTGGCCCTGGGCCAATGAACAACTGAGTACCACTTTCATTCCTTCCCCTGGGGTGTCCTCCTGTCCCCGGCACTGCGATATCTTGGTTCCATCCCCCCTGTGTTCTGCAGGGAGTTTGGTTCTGTTGATCTGGGAACCTACCTTCCTGACTCTGTCAGGCCTGTCTCGCATGACCTTATCTGACCAAGGTCTGTTTCTTTTGGAAGGGATTGGCTCTGATGAAGCAAGCACCTTGGCATCCTTGGCTAATGAATTCTCTGGTGCAAAATCTTTGGTTTTCATTTATGTAATGTGGTCATCTTCTCACCTACAGTTGGGAAGAACCTTTGACTATGAGGATTCCAGTCATGTAACAGTGGCTACATCTACACGGTAGGCACCTCATTAGGCATACAAGGCCAAAATATTTGTCCTCCTGGACAGGATGGTTTTGAGAAGACAGATTCACGTGATGAATGCTGCAGAGCAGTCTGGGGGGCTGTGGGAGCCAGCGCTCAACAAGGCAGGTTTTGCATCTCTGAGGATGCAAAAGCAAGGTATGATGCTAAAGCTCTACTCTCATTTTTAGTTCTGGCAACAACCCTTTAAGATAAGTAGTATAATTCTCATAGGAGAAGAAACTGAGGTTCAAATAAGTCACCCAGCTAACATGTGAAGAAAGAGGACTCAAACTCCAGGCTGCATGATGGAAATGCAATTACTGCAAATAGCAGTAATTGAAGAGGCTGTTGTCAGTCATGGCCAAGAATAATGGTGGCATCAGTGGAAGCACCTGTGCAGGCTCAAGAGAGATACTGATAGTAGAAGTGATAAGACGTTAGGGAGGGGTCAATAGAAGATGATGCCCTCTTTTTGCCTTAATCAATGAGGTGGACAGTGATTAACATTTACCAAGGTGGAGAAAATGGAGGAGCAGTTTTGGAAGAAAAAAAAATCATTCATCTAGATTTGATATATTATATTTCAGTAAAAATACATATAATATACATGTATATATGCATATACATATATATGTAATGAATATTATAAATATAAAACAAATGTATTTGTTTGATTAAATGAAAACACAATGGGGATAATTCCCTGCCCAGAACCCCTGCCTTGTGTCCACCCCTTCTTCAGTACCTGCATTCTCTTGCACATTGATCCTTTCTTCCTCCCAATGTCCTGTACACTCATTTTCGGATTCCTTTTTTTTTTTAACCAGGGATTGAACTCAGGGACACTTGGCCACTGAGCCACATCCCCAGCCCTATTTTGTATTTTATTTAGAGACAGGGTCTCACTGAGTTGCTTAGGGCCTCGCTAAGTTGCTGAGGCTGGCTTTGATCCTCCTGACTCAGCCTCCCAAGTCGCTTGGATTACAGGCGTGCGCCACCATGCCCGGCACCTGTGCACTCTTTTCTGATCTTTGGGCTCCAGTACCCAACCCCAGGCACATCAGTACCAGGAGAACCCCTAAGGAGGAATCTGTCCTTGGCCACCCCACCTTCTTCAGAAGCCACCCCACACTTTTTCCTCATCTTTCCACACTCTCCATTGTCCTCAGAGGCCCTCTGGTCCTCAGACCATCCCGTCTGTGCAGATCTGGCTTTGCAGGTGTGTAATCTCTGAAGTCACACTGGGGCCTACACTCAGAAAGGCCCCACCTTTGGTTAATGCTCATTTGTTGTAGTCTTGAAATTTCTAAGAAATTTAACAAGCGGTCCCACATGTTCATTTTGCACTAAGCCCCACAAATTATACAACCGGCCATGTACACGTGTCTATATCACACAGGTACAAGTGAGTGAGGGGCAGCCTCTCTGATCTGTGAGAAGCAGCCTCATTTCTAGCTAGGAAGATCTACTGCTTTAGATTACAGGGAGGCACAGGAAAAGAGCTCCTTTGTTTCTATGAAATACACAGTTTTATGTGTAATTTTATGTTTCTTCCTAGGCAATAATTTAGGAGGGAACCCTTGGGAATAGAATACAGAAATAACAAATTAAGGACCATTAACTGTGCCTAACTATTTTTTTATGGCTTAAAGTGGAGGCACCTCTGAGTTGCTGTGGGACCTCAGTTACAGGTAGGGAGTGTGGGCTGCCTAAATACAACATAGGGCCCTGGGAAGGCAGAGGGAGGGGTGACCAAGGGATCCCAGACTGGCTCTTGAAGCCCCAACTGCCACCCAGCCCTCACCAGGTTGGAGGATCTTCTGTTACCAGCTTGGGAGATCAGGGGCCCCTCATCTCAGTTTCTAGTTCCTTCCAACCCTGCAAGTGTGGAAGTGGTAAATGTGCTGTCCCACACATCTGTCATGCTACAACTCACACTTATGTCCCAAGAAATTGATCTCATCTGACTCCCAGGCTCTGAATGACCGCAAATCCTTGTTCACTGCAGCAAACACCTGTTTAAAAATTTAAATCAGCCTAGGGGTGTGGTGAGGCAGCAGAGCACTTGTCTAGCATGCATGAGGCCCTGGTTTAATCCTGAGGATGGGAAAAAAAGAACAAAAAGAAAAAACCCACAAAAAATTATTACTTGTGAAGAAAAATGCAGAAGTGTTCTGCTTATTTTCATAATAAACTAATGGATGAGCTACAGAATGAAGCATTGAGCACTCAGTATTATTTTCTTGTAATAAGAACATCAAAGATTCAATGAGCACAGTATACACAAAATATGTCCACCCCAATTCCTTATTCCCAGAGAGCCAGTATTAATCCAAATTGATTGTCAAAGCCTTTTAAAATGTGTCCCCTTCTTCCCATTTCTTCTTCTGTGAGCTGATCACTTAACTGCATCCTGCTCTGAAGCTTGGCTGATTTCCCTTGATTCACAAAGTGTAACTGAATCCCTTGGTCTGGCCTTTACTGGCTTCCTGTTCTGACGTCAGTCAGTTAGCTTGCCAGCACTCTCTGCCCATGGCCTGCATCCCAGCATGCTAGGTTATTCTTTACCCAGGTGCACTTTCTTTCTTGTGTTTTGCTCTGTTCATCTCCTGGAACATGCACATTTCTATGCATTCAGAGACCTCTCTTGCTAGGCCTGGCAGGTTTGTTCAAAAGGAGGAAAACAGGCCCAATCCTTCTCCTCAGGAGCTCTCAGCCTCCTGAATTCAATAAGGAGGAAACAAACCTTTCCTGGCAAAATGAAGAGGGCTCAGTGATGGAAAGGAATGGGGACGGGTTCTGAGAGCCCAGAGCAGGGGTTTGGTCCAGTGTGGGCACTGGAAAGGTTTCGTTGAGGAATGCAATTTCTGTTAAAAAGAAAAAGAAAGAAAAGAAACATGTGACAACTAGACTGGTGCAAGGAATGCTTCGGCCAGCAAGGGCAAGGACATTGTGTGTGTGTGTGTGTGTGTGTGTGTGTGTGTGTGTGTGTGTGCGTGTGTGTAACAAGACCATTTGGAGGGACCTATGAAAGCCAGGGAGACCTGAACTCAGGTGAGATAAACAAGCTATGCCGCTAGAATTCCTCTTCCTCCGGGCAGGATGGAAAAGTCAGCCATAAAATCTAGAAATATTATGTTAATCTTCCTCTGCCTTTCTAAAAATGGGCCGTACGAAAATTTTCTCACCTGTGTTATTTGACTATAGGTCATAAAAAAGGGTCATGTCCCACACTGTGGAGGAAGAAATGCTGTAACTGAGGGGCCAACAAGAACCTGGACAGAGGGGTCTTGCTGGGCTTCTCCCTGTAGCCAGTTTCTCTTAGCTCACAGCCTTTTTGTCCAATCACAGGTCCACATGGCTGTCCATGCTTTATTGAATCTAAGCATAAAAATGGACAGTTCACCTGAGGTCTTCAGGTCTTTAATCTGAAGGTTTCCCTGTAAAACTATGATCAAACAAACTTGTTACGACTTTTCTCCTGCAAATCAGGCTATTTGCCAGTTATTTCATCAGACTTAAATCTTGAACCTTCAGAGGGGAAGTTTGAACTTCCTTATACAAAAACAAGCAGGCAAAGGGGATAAGAGAGGGAAAAGGAAAATCAGGAGAGAATATGATGTAAAAGAATGGGAGATGGAAAAACAACAAAAACAGGGAGGAGAGTGTTTCAGGAAGCACCAGCACTGACGGTCTCCTGGGGGAGACACGCAGAACCAGGTGTGCCCCGGCTGGTTTCAAAGGTTGTACAGTCCCCCACTGCCTGGATACACCTGCATTAGTTATCTATTGCCGTGGAACAAATTATCACAAGTGTAGATGCTCATAACACACACTTTTGTTAGAGCGCAGTCCCTGTAGGTTGGTGGTATGGCACAGGTTGACTGGACTTTCCTTTCCAGGTCTCTTATGGTTGAAATCTAGTTGTCACCAGGGCTGCCCTCTCATGTCAGGCTTGGGGCTTCTTTTAGGCTCTTCCAGGTTGTTGGGAAGAATTCAGATCTCTGCAGCTGTAAAACTGAGGTCCCTGTTTCTTTGTGGGCTGTCAACCAGGGGCTGTTCTTATCTTCTAGAGATTTCTCGTATTCCTTTCTACATGGTCCTGTCCATCTTCAAAGCCAATAAGAAGGAATTACTCATATAACAAATACTCCTCAAACTTCAAATCTCTTTTAAGTAAAAGCCCAGTCCTAAAAAAAAGAATTATAAAAAAAAAAAAGCTCAGTCTTTTTTAAGGGCTCCTCTGACTAGGTCAGGCCCACTTGGAATAACTGTGCCAGGGAAGTGTTTGTTTTGACTATGCTCAGAGGGTGGGGCATTCTTTTAATTATTAGGTACATACATTTTGTTTTTAATTAAAAATACAAACAAACACCTTGAGCAACTCTCTGATGGCCCATCTAACATAGCCTGTGGGAAAAAAATCTTCTATATTTACAAGTTCCATCCACATTCAAGGAGAAGATCATTAAAAATGGGTGTCATCTCAGAATGCTGCCTACCTTGGTGCCATCCATACAACCAGCCGCCTTCTGGCATATGGGGAGGTAGGCTTTTTCTTTCTGCAAATATCTACACTTTTGCTTTCTGCAAATAGCTACATTTACTGTTCCTTTGCATTTTTTTGCATGTAACTATTTTTAAATTTATTTGTTAATTTTGTAGTGTTGGGGACCAAACCTAGGACCTCAAGCATGTTAGGCAAGTGTATTACCACTATACCACTAAGTTATATCCTCACCACACTTCTAATAATTTTAATGGAAAGTTATGAAAAGTAACATTTCTGGATTGAACAATAATCATTCTTTAATTTTAAAACCTGTGCATAGATTTTTTTTTTTTGGTAAAAGAAAAAAGTCTCTGGGGGCTCCATATATAGCAGTCATTTTTAAAATAAACTTTTAGGGTTGGGGGTAGAGCTCATTGGCAGAGCACATGCTTAGCATGTGTGAGGCCCCAGGTTCAATAAATAGCACCTCAAAATTAAACTTTGAATTGAGAAAAATTTTCTATTTTTTTTTCTTTTTTAACAGGGAATTTAACTCAGGGTCCTCATCCCTACACAATACCATTTGGAGGGAAGTCATGAATTGCAGACTTATGGAGCGAGAATTATATACCGCCTTATTGAAGGCAAACCATCTATGTAAGTTATTTGGAGTTCTTTGGCATAGATTTGCTTAGTCTCCTCTATTTACTTATGTGATCATTTATTAATGTCAGTATGGATGCCTGGATGTTTACTTAGGATTGTAGCTTAGGGTTACAACAGGTTTATTTGCATGATTGGGTGCTATTAGTTTTTTATACTGATGGATGATAATATTCCTACCTTCTAACCATCTCTACAATCTCTAATATTTTTTGGTATAGTATAAAGTTCTCTAATTTACATTAGTTCTCTAAAGTTAATCCCTTACTTCGTATTTGAGGCTAAAGTTAGTCCAACTGTGACCGTTGGAGTTTATCAGTTAGCTCTTTTTTTCCCTTTGAAAGACTGATTTGTGGGGGTTTTGTTGATGGTATTGCCTAATGAGATCGAAGTCATCATGTCACAGCACAATGCATTGTTATCATGTGTCTGGCAATGCTGATGTCAACTACCAGTTGTATAAAAGTATAGCATATATAATTATGTACAGTACATAATAATGAAGGACCGTGTTGCTGGTTTAGGTATTTACTATACTCTAATCACATGCATACTGTGATTTTGCAATTTTTATTGGGTTGTCTTTTTCTTATTGGTTTCCAAAAACCATTATATTTTGAAGTTATAAACCTTTTATCAAATATACAGATGGTCCTCAACTTACAATGGTTCAAGTTAAAAATTTTCCACTTTATAATGCTGCGAAAGCCACATACTTTCAGTAGAAACTTACTTTAAAAATTGAACTTTACTCTTTCCTTGGGCTAGCTACTAGATGTACAGGGGCACCGAGTTCTAGTTGGTTTTGAGATTAACTACTCTCAGTTGTGATCCACAGCTCCCAGTGAGCCAGAAGATCGCAAGGGTGAACAACTGATGTGCTACAGTGTACTGTGTTGCAAAGTTAAGATGTTTGGTAGGTGTTATTAAATGCATTTTGCGGGGGGTGGGGTACCAGGGATTGAACTCAGGGGTATTTGACCTTTGAGCCACATCCCAGCCCTATTTTGTAATTTATTTAGAGGCAGAGTCTAAGTTGCCTGAGTTGCTTAGTGCTTCACTTTTGCTGAGGCTGGTTTGGAATTCACGATCCTCCTGCCTCAGCCCCTGGAGCCACTGGTATTACAGGTGTGTGCCATCACACCTGGATGACATGCATTTTTGACTTAGGATATTTTCAATTTACAATAGGTTTATTGGGAAGTAACCCCATTGCAACTCAAGAAGCATCTGTATTGTAATCCTAGGCTGTCATTTGTTTAAACTTAATTTTTTCGAGTGGTATTTTTGTCAGTTGCTAAGTGTTTTCGTTTGGCTCTGGAGCATCCCCTAAATTCTCATGTGGTCAGAGTTGAGGCTTTGGGAAGTGATTAGATAATGAGAGTTCTGATCTCATCAGTGGATTAATCCACTGATAGCTGAATGGACTGCCAGAAGTGGGACTTAGATGAAGAAAGTAGGTCACATGGGGTGTGCTCTGGGTTTATCTTTTCTCGATCCCTTTCCTCTCTGTCTCTCTCTGTGCTTCCTGGCTGCCATGAGCTGAGACACTTTCCCCTCTGCCATGATTTTTCTACCTGGGAGTCAGCCAGTCATGGACTGAATACCCTGAAGCCAAATTGTTCTTGTTAGGTTTTTATTTTTTTAAAGTTTCTATGCTAGGGATTGAACCCAGGGGTGCTTAACCTCTGAACTACACCCCCAGACCTTTTTATTTTTTATTATGAGACAGGGTCTCCTGATGTTGCTTAGGGCCTCACTAACTTGCTGAGGCCGGCTTTGAACTTGCAATCCCTCTGCTTCAGCCTCCCAAGTTGCTGGGATTACAGGCGTGCGCCATTGTGCCTGGCTCTTGTCAAGTATTTTGGTCACGGTGATGAAAAGCTGATCAACACACTAAGCTATTGTCTTCCAGCCTCAAACCTACCATTCTACACACTGCAATGTTGGGACTGACATTGCAATACTCTAAAATATTCTCCTTAGCCAGATGGCTTCCTGATAAATCCAGCCAACAGAGGGCACTAGAGCAAGTCTGGAAGCTAGGAGGAGGGAGTTGCTCTTTCCTGTTTTGCTTGATGATCCTCAGTGTCGCTCCAGCACTGGATCCTTACCAGCACTTGGTGCTTGCTTCCAGCCTCTTACAGTCACTCTAGAATGGGCCTCATTGCAACCTTTGGAGGTACCAGCCAGGTTGTAACAGGAATAGCCCTCTAGGAACATCCACCTCCTGTTGAATACTTGGAGCCTGTTGAATAGGTTATCTTACACTGCACAGAAGACTGCTGATGTGATTAAGGTGAGGACCTTGAGATGGGAGATGATCCTGGCTAATCTGCCTGCTCTCAATGGCATCACAAGTGTCCTTAAACATGGAAGAGTAGGGCAGAAGGGCCAGTGCTAGTAATGTGATGTATAAAGGACAAGCCACCATTGCTGGGTTTGAAGATGGAGGAAGGAGCCATAGCTAAGGAATCTAAGTATCTCTAGAAGCTGGAAAAGGTAAGAAAATGGATTTTTCTCTAGAGTTGTCATGAAGAACGCAGTCCTACTGGCACCTTGAGTTTTAGCTTGATGAGTTCAGCCAAGAAGGGTTATATTGAGGTGCTTAACAAGAGCAGTATCCTCAGGGGCACCGAATTCTAGTTGGTTTTGCAATTAAATACTGGCTGTGGGGATATTTGTTAAAATTCTTACCAAAATTTTAAGGCCTAGTTCATATTTTCTCTTTCCCATAAGTCCCCTCCTCACCCTGCCTGACCTCTTAGTCCGAATTCCTTTGTACTTGGTGTTCCTCATAAATCAGACAACTACATAGATTTGAAACCATCTTATATTTGGAATCACAGTTTTCATTTTTGTGTGCTCCACAGGGATAGGTCTACACAAGGACATAAGAAACATGGACAGGATTATCCTCTGCACTAAAAAACAGTTTTAGTGGGAATAAGTGAGCCACTTAATACTTGAGACTCAAACCTTTTCTTGATAATGGACTTTATCTACGAGTCTTGAGATGTGTATGATTAAGCACTGCAGGATGTGTCTTCTCTGGATCTGAGAGGTTCTGAGCAGCCTGGAGTGCTGATGTTGGATGGAACTGCCTGGGAAATAGGCCCTGTTGTCATGGGGCTTTAATCATATCCTGCAACTCTGAAGCCTGAGAGCTTCCCTTTTTCACCTTGCACAGTACACTGAAGGCTTTGCCCTCACTGGACTCGATATGGTGAGAATGAACAACAGTGACCTGCTTTTCTTTTTCTTTTGGAAGTTTTACCCATTAAATAGATTCTTCTTTAAGTCCATGACATTCAGTATTGTGGGGGAAAGAAAAACTTTTATTGATTGCCTTTCCCACAGTTTAAAGATCTGTTCTCCTGTTCCATAATTTAAAATAACTTATGGGAGAAAATATTATCATCTAAAGAAAGTTTGGAAAGTGTCTGTGACTTTTGTAGAGTTTAAACAAGATCAGAGGACCTAAGTAATCCAGAAATTTCCAAAATTAATTTTTTTTTTCCAGGTAAAAGGAGAGTACCCCTGGGAGGGTGGTGGGGACAGTGAGTGGAAAAGGACATAAGAGAACTTTCTACATACAGCCATAGTTATATCCTATTGTTGGATAGTGGACACCCATGAATACATTTGTCACAGCAGAGAGTAATAGCAGCCCATTATGATGAACATTATGCCTCGGAGAGGAGACCCAGAAGTCACCTGCAAAGGGACTTGGCCCCTGCTGTGCTCAGATGTCCTGCTGCTTTCATCTAATTGCCTGTTGGAATGTTGCTTCCAACAGAGGGAAAAATGACAGAAAAAGACATCCTGTTCTCCAAAGTTGTTGAATCTGGAAAAAATGTATGGGAGGCAGGGGTAGAACTGTGGAAAATGAGAAAGTGCCAGGGAAGCTGTACAATGCACAGTAGCTAACACGAACCCCTTTTCTTTTTCTTTTTCTTAAATTTTTTTTTTCATACATGTGTATAGGGTAATAATGTGTCTGTCTCATTCTACAGTCCTGCCCATCCCCACCGCCCCACCCCTCTCCTCCCTCCCCTCCGCACAATCCAAAGACATGAACCCCTTTTCAAGCTTGGGTATTTTGTTTCTCTTCTAGCCACATGTTAAAGAAGTGACAAGGGAGGTGGATCAGAGCAGAGGTCACCAACTTGCAGTGACGGGGAACCCCACAGCTTTGAGACTTTCAGAGGGCTCTGAGGTCTAATCTACTTTCTTGATGATTTTAAGCTATCATCTTTTTACTTGCTTTCTTGTTCAGTTGTGCACTGGAGTTTCCAAAGGTTGCATGACCTGTGAGATTTTAACAAATTCAATGCAAAAACAGGTTTGAGAATCCAGGTGTCTTTATTTTTAAAGTCAGACATTGAAGAAATTTGCAAAGATGTAATGTCATTTTTCTCACTAAAGAGAATATCAGTGTCACTCTTCACTAATTTTTTTTTGTTTTTAGAAAGTTATTTTTCATAAAGATGTTATTTATGTTAATATGTAATGAATTTATCATTGCTATTTTTAACAAGCTAATAAATACTTTAAAATTTCTCCATTTTGATTTCTAAAGTTATAAAATTTGATATAACAAATATCAAATTTGATATAACACAAAGGTTCTCTGGGGGGTTGCAGCAATTTAAAAATATACATATATTTTAAAATTAAGGTATAATTTATAGGCAGTACTTTTAAGACATACCTTATTTATTTATTTATTTATTTGTGCTGCTGGGAATTGAATCCAGGGCCTTGTGCTTGCAAGGCAAGCACTCTACCAAGTGAACTACACCCCCAGCCCCAAGACACACCTTATTTTTTACATATGTATAGTCAATGTAACCTTCACCCATTTCAATATATAGAACATTTCCATCACCCTGGAAAGGCATCTTGTGTCTCATTAAGTCCACCAGAATTGACATATTTTGATTTCTGTCACCATAGATTGTTTTTTTTTTAATTTCTTAGATGTTCATAGGCCCTTATTTTATTTATTTACATGTGGTGCTGAGAATGGAACTCAGTGCCTCATGCTTGCTAGGCAAGCACTCTACCATTGAGCCAGAACCCCAGCCCAGGTTGTTCTTTGAACACACACACACACACACACACACACACACACAAAATCCAGATTTTTTTTTGTGTTGTGTGTTCAGGAGATTGATTCAGGGCCTTGTGAATGCCAAGCATGTGCTCTACCAGTGAGCTATACCTCCAGCCCTATGTCTAGCTTTTTTCTCTCAGCATAATGTTTATGACACTCATCTGTGTTGTTCTGTGTACTAGTAGTCCACTCAATGTCATTATTGCTGATAATGGTCCATTGCATCATTATATCACAAGATGTGTTGTTTTTCTGTTGATGGATATTTGGATTTTGTCCAATTTTTGGCTATTAGGAATAATGCTGCCATGAATGTTCTTGTAGAAGTCATTCACAGGCAGTGAACTAAATTTCTTGAGCATGTGGCTGTAGAATTCCTGGGGTCCTAGAGTAGGTGTATGCTTTGGTTTTATAAGGAACTAACCAATAATATATATTAGAGTTCCAGTTACTCCATCTCCTCAGCAACACTTGATAATGACCATTTAGATTTTATTAACCATTCTGATGAACATGTATCTCTTTTTGGTTTTAATATGCATTTTTTGTGGAGGTATTCTGAATACATTTTACGATGGTTATTGGTCCTTCCAATGTCTTGTGAAATGCTTGCTCAAATCTCTTGCTCATTATAACATTGAATTGTCTTTTTGCTTATTCATTTGTAGGATTTCTTTATATAAACTCTACATGGATTCTGTAGTAGTTGATAGCTGACCTATTTAGTCTTAATAAATGAAACCTTTTGATAATGAGATGTTCATGATTTTAGATTGATCAATCTTCTTTTTTGGTTGAATGCATTTTGTATATGATTAAGAAATCTTTACCTACCCCAATCCAATATTAGGAAAATATTCTATGTTTTTGTTTGAAAGTTTTATTGTTTTAGCTTTTGAATGTAGGTCTAGAAAACAAATTTTTGTGTATAGCTTGAGTTAAGGATAAGGGTTTGTTATTCTCCATGCCCATATCATTCCAACACCATTTTTAAGAATACCATCTTCCCCTATGTAACTGCAAAGGTAATTTTAGATGTAAATCAAGAAAATATGCAGTAATTCCCTTCCTTACTGTGATTTTGATTTCCCTGGTCTTAGTTACCTGCAAACAGTACAAAACTATTAAGTGAAAAATTCCAGAAGTAAACAATTAATAAGTTTTAAATTCATAACTTTTAATACCATTCTGAGTAATGCAGTGAAATCTTGCACAATCCCATTCCATTCTGCCTAGAACCCACTCCTTCTTTTGTCCAGTGTATACATGCTGCATATGCTACTGCCTGTTAGACACTAAGTACCCATCTCAGAAGATCAACTGTACCAGATTTACTCTGGTACCACATGACAATGCTGCAGGGTACACAGGGACAAGCATAGTACATATATACTCCTTGACTTACAATGAAAACCCCATTGAAAGATGGAAATATCCTATGTTGCAACATGCATTTACTACTCCTAACCTAATTGAACAACAGCTTAGCAACACAGCACCATGGAGTATCAGTTGTTAACCCTTGTGATCACATGGCTGACTAGAGCTGCAGTTCATGCTGCTGCCCAGCATCTCAAGAGAATATTATGTTGCATACTGCTAGTCCAGGAAAAGGTCAGAATTTGAAGATGATTTCTTCTGAATACATATAAATTTCACACTATTGTAGAGTTGAAATATTGTAAGTCAAACCATCATCAAGTTGGAGACTGGTCTGCATTTATAGGGTTAGGAACTATGCTTGGTTTCAGGCATCTTCTGGGGGTCTTGGAACTTATCCCCTGTGGATAGGTGTGGGGGGATGACCTTATATCTAAGGTCTCTTTCTGGACCCTTTTTTCCATTCTAGTGATTTCTCGATCCTTGTTCCAGAAGCACCCTATTTTATTTTGTAGCTTTAAAGTAAACTTTAAGGTCTGAGGGTAAAGTTCTAAGGCTTTTTTAAAAAAATCAAGATTCCCTGAATATTCCAGTCCCTTTATATACCCATATATATTTTGGCTTAGTCTTTGTATAAGACTATAAAGGGTTCCAGAAACTAAGACGATTGAGAACTGCTAATGGAGAGCCAGAAGTCTAAGATCAAATCTCAGTTCCAGCATAGATTAGCTGTGGGACCTTGGCAACTAAATTTTCCCATTGTCTCTGTTTCCT
The DNA here is from genome assembly GCA_020662805.1 of Glaucomys volans. Lineage (NCBI taxonomy): Eukaryota > Metazoa > Chordata > Mammalia > Rodentia > Sciuridae > Glaucomys > Glaucomys volans. The sequence goes on from JAJEJO010000547.1 coordinate 296,345, forward strand.
TATCTCTAAATTGGGACAATAATAATACCTATAACATAGGGTTGCACTTGTCAGATATTAAGAATTTTAGGAATGTTTTTGTGTTTATGAAAATAAATAGGATAGGCACATATATTCAAAATAATATGAAGTCAATGAAGTCAAAGAAATATAAAGTCTACAGAATCAGAAAGGAAACATGTAACTTTCTGAGAATCTCAGGATATTCTGAATCTAGGAGTATCAGCGTCAATTAAAAATAAACAAAAGTATACAAGGTTTGTAAACATAACTCTGTCTCTAAGATAAAATACAAAATAGGTCTGGGGATGTGGCTCAGTGGTTGAGTGCCCCTGAGTTTAATCCTCAGTACCCCCTCCCCCCCAAAAAAAGTACAAAATTCATTGTCTTTTCCTGCTAGCAATGAATTACTGAAAGGTGAAATACAAAATAATATTCAGAGCTGGGTGAGTGTAGTGGAACATACCTGTAATCCCAGTGACTCAAGAGACTGAGGCAGCAGGATCACAAGGTTGAGCCAGCCTCAGCAATTTAGGAAGACTAAGCAACTTTGTGAGACCCTGTCTTAAAATCAAAAAATATAAAGGGATGGGGATGTGGCTCAGTGGTAATGTGCCCCTGGGTTCAATACCCAGTACCAAAACAAAACCAAAACAAAAACACAATAACATTCACAGAAGCAGCAACCAACATGAAACACCTAGGGATGGATTAAATGAAATATGCATAAGACCTGCACAATGAAAACTACAAAACATTTTGAGAGAAATTAAGGACAACCCAAATACATAGGGAAATACTCCATGTTTGTGGATTAAAAGACTCAGTATTGTTAAGATGTTAATTCTCCTAAATTGATCTACAGATTCAGTGCAAACCCAATCAAAATCCCAGCAGACAACTTTGTAGAGATTGACAAGGTGATTGGAAAGTTAGTATGAAAAAGCAAAGAACCTAGGAGACCCAAAACAATCTGAAAAAAGAAACATAAAGTTGGAGAAACCAAATTACATGTTTTCAAGAGTTACTATAAATCTACGGTAGTCAAGATCAGAAGAAGCATAAGGATAGACAGAGATTAATGGAACTGGGCAGAGGCCAGAAATGGACTAACATATGGAGAGTCAATTAGCTTTCTACAAAAGTGCCAAAATTATTCAATGGAAGAAAGGAAAATCATTTAAAAAGGAAGTGCTGGGAAAATAGGATATTCAAGTGCTGAAGATAAACCTCCATCCTTTTTGTATCCTAAGCGGAGTAGATCACTGACCAACATGAGTGCTCAAGGTATAAAATGTCGAGAAGGAGAAACAGCTTTTCTGATCTTGGGTTAGA
>JAJEJO010000547.1:297779-325792 GCA_020662805.1 Glaucomys volans
TTTTTTTTTTGCACTGGGGATTGAACCCAGGGGCACTCCACCACTGAGCCACATCGCCAGTCCTATTTTGTATTTTATTTAGAGACAGGGACTCACTGAGTTGCTTAGGGCCTCGCTAAGTTACTGAGGCTGGCTTTGAACTCGTGATCCTCCTGCCTCAGCCTCCCAAGTGCTGGGATTACAGGCGTGGGCCACTGTGCCCGGCACCATTGTTTTATTTTTAGATATTTTTATGTGGTGCTGAGGATCAAACCCAGTGTTTTACATGTGCCAGGCAAGTGCTCTACCATTGAACCACAACCCCAGCCCCCAAACAGCCCAAATTTAAAATGGATAAACAATTTGAATATATACCTCATCAAAGAAAATAGAAGAATGGCAAATAATCATATGAAAAGGTGATTAGCATTATTAGTCATTAGGCAAATATCAATTAAAACCACAATAAATCACCACTATGTACCTGGTAAATGGATGAAATTGGAAAAATGACAATGCTAAGTGGTGGTAAACATGAACAACAACTGAAATCTCATACTGTGCTGGTGAGAATACAAAATGGCAAAGCCATTGGGAAAACATTACAAAATCTCTTGTAAACATACTCTTCCATATGACATAGCAATTCTAATTTTGGTATTTATTCACCCAAGAGAAATGAAAGCTTATTCACACAGACTCTTAAATATGATGCTCATAGCACCTTCCTTTATATTTTTTGGGAACAAACCCAACAAATTGTGGCATGTCCACACAGTGGAATACTCTTTAGTAATAAAAGGAACAAACAATTGATTCATGTAACGTCTTGGATGAAACTCAAAGATACTGTGTTAGGTTAAAAAAAAGAAAGATGGGCGGGGTGCAGTGTCGCACGCCTGTAATCCCAACACTTGGGAAGGCTGAGGCAGGAGGATCGCGAGCTCAAAGCCAGCCTCAGCAACTGAGCAAGGCCCTAAGCAACTCAGTGAGGCCCTGTCTCTAAATAAAATACAAAACAGAGCTGGGGATGTGGCTCAGTGGTGGAGTGCCCTGGGTTCAATCCCCAGTACCAAAAAAAAAAAAAAAAGAAAGATGAAAGAGTTTATACTTACATGTCATTCTGCTGGAAAAGGTAAAGCTGTAATAGCAGAAAACAGATCAGTGGCTGCCAGAGACTGGGAGTGGGGAGAGGGGACTTGACATAAAGGAACACAATGGAACTTTTCAGGTAGTGGTTACATGAATAGATACTTTTGTCAGGACTCACAGAACGGAATACTTATAATGGGTGCCTTGTGTTGTATATAAATTGTACCTCAATAATCCTGATATTTAAAAACAAATTTCAAAAATTAAAACAAAAATCCCACCAACTTAGAAGACTGAGGCCAGAGGATTACAAGCTTGAGGCCAGCCTGGGCGGCTTAGTGAGACACATCTCAAAATAAAATAAAGAGGGTTGGGGATGTTGCTCAGTGGTAAAATGCTCCTGGGTTCAATCCTCAATAACGAATGAATGAACGAATAAATAAATAGAATCATAGATAGTCATTACCCTACAAACATAAGGTATTTCCTTTAATCATGGCCTCATACAGAATGTAGAAGAATAAGGTATACAGTAGCCCCCTTTATCCATAGCTTAACTTTTCATGGTCAACCATGGTTTGAAAGTGTTAAGTGGAAAATTCCAGAAATAAACAATTCACAAGTTGTAAATTGCACATCCTTCTGAATAGTGTGATGAAATATTGTACCATCTGCTCCAGCAGGCCCGGAACATCAATCAACCTTTTGCCCAGAGTTATCTATGTTGTATATGCTATCTGCCCATTAGTTACTTAGTAGCCATCTCATTGATCAGACTGTCATGTTATCATAGTGCTTGCATTCAAGTAGCCCTTATTTTTCTTTCTTAAAATTTTTTTAAATATTATTTTTAGTCGTAAATGGACACAATACATTTATTTATTTATCTTTATGTGGTTCTGAGGATCAGAACCACAGGTCCTCACACATGCCAGGCAAGCGCTCCGCCACTGAGGCACAACTCCAGCCCCTTATTTTTCTTAATAGTGACCTCAAAGCACAAGACAAGTGATAGGGATGCTGGCAATTTTAATATGCCAAAGAGAATTTGTTAAGTACTTCCTTTAAGTGAAAAGGTGTAAGTTTTTTACCTAATAAGAAAAAAATCATATGCTGACATTGCTAAGATATATGATAAGAACGAGCCTAATATCTGTGAAATTGTGATGAAGGAAAGAAGAAATTCATGCTAATTTTGCTGTTGAACTTCAAACTGCAAAATTAATGACCACAGTGCCTCATAAGTCCTTAGTTAAGATGAAAAATATATTAAAACTATAAGGTTCAGTACTATTCTCCATTTCACCGTGGTCTTGGAATGTTTCCCCACTGATAAGGGGAGGTTATTGTAGAATGATGTGCTGGATGAGAGAAATCAAAGCCACAGGAAATAAATCCTACCTTCGTACATGATTTCTACCACTTAGTTTTAGAACACTGGAGTGGTCTATGCCAAGCTTGTAGCCTAAGGCATGAACCCACTTCCCTCTGATTTTTGTACTTTCTTTGCACTGAACAAATGCTAGGCATTCATTAAGTGTTTGTTGGCATGAACTTGTCCTCTGGGTACTGAGAGACATGTAGCCTAATTACAGCAGTGAGTATGGCAGATTGGCAAACTCAACAGGAATGATCTGGACTATGTGTGAAGAGTTCCCAAGAGTCAATAATTCACTAGAAGAACTCAAAGGACTTGGAAAAAGCTGTCATACTCACAGATAAGTTTTCTTGTAATGAAAGGATACTCCCTTAAGGCAAAATAGGAGAAAACAGCACAAGTTGTCTTTTGCTAGTCTTACATACAGTGCTTCATTCTCTGAGAAATTATGTGCAAAGTGTCACTAACCAGTGAAGCTCATTGGAACCTCAGTGTCTGGGAATTTTACTGGAGGTCAGTCACATAGGCATGCATCCTCTTTATAAATGACCTCAGCTATCAATCTTCAGCCACACAAAAATCAAACTGATATAGTGTGGCTCAGGTTCTTAGGCACATGGAAACATGTGCTCACTAGCATAATCTATGATTTAACTGATACTATGTGGTCCAAGGCTTCAGGCATTCAAAATACTTATCAGGATGAATCTTCCAAGATTCAGGGGCTGTCTTTCAAAGCTGATCAAGGACTAGTCCTTTCTTTGGAATGTGCAGGGTTTGAGTAATCCACACCTTCTGATTTAACCCTTTACTACACAGACTGCATCAATATTTTAAATCCTGGGTGCATGAATGAACAGGCATATATTCATGTATATTTAAGGCTATCTATATTCCCAAAATGTATATCTCATGTTTTATGTATGTGAATTTTTTCTAGGGAGAAGCTTCACAGCTTTTATCAGATAATCAAAGATGCCATAACTAAAAAAAAATGTTACAAATATTGAGTGAGGCCAGCAAGATGGTGGAGTAGTAGGCCACAGACTTCATTCCCCTGCAGACACTGACTTAACCACAGTATACAGTTCAGAGAGGTTCTTATGAGAACTCTAGAAACCAATTAGAGAATCACAGAACCAAGGCAAGGACAAAGTCAAGACCAGCTATACAAAAACAGGTAAGAATCTAGTCACTGATAGTCTTCCCTACAAACCAGATAACTCAGTGTGATCAGGAAAAAAATGCCCAATTATTGGATTTTCCTTCGGGAAGGAAAGAGAAGAGTGGATCATATGCCCAATGTTCTGACTTTCTGGAGGCTTCAGGGGAACTGATTTCTGTCTTGTCTGACCCTGGATGCTGAAGGGTAACTGATACTTTGGATGCCTGGGAATTCCTAAGAAGAAAGGAGAGTCTGTGACTTGGTGCAGACCAGAGAACCAGCAGTACTACAGATAGACCCCAGAGGAAGAAAGAAATGATGAGTTCTTAGAAAAACAACCTTTCTAATTGGGAAATTCCATGCATAAGTTCAGAGAGATAATGTCCCCAGAAAAGGTTTGAGAGTTCAATAGAATCTGTAGATGTGCCACTTGGCAAAGGTCTATAAAGACTGGTAAGACAGTTGTTTTTTCAAATGCTGACACCCTGGCAAAAAACAAGAAGGCACATGAAGAAACAGAAAAACATGTCCCAATTTAAGGGACTAAAATAAATCTCCAGAAATGGACCCTAAAGAAACTGTATCTATTAATAACCTGGCAAAGAATTCAAAATAACTGTCTTAAAAGAGCTCAGTAAGCTACAAGAGAACAGAGATAACTAAAGGAAGTCAGGGTAACAATGCATTAACAAAATGAGAATATCACCAAAGAGATAGAAACTATTAAAAAATGGACCAAAGAGAAACCCTTGAACTGAAGAATATGATAACTGAAGTGAAAAATTCACTAGAGGATTCAGTAGCAAAAGAAAGAATCAGGGAACACAAAGACAAGTCATTGGAAATTATTAAGTCAGAGGAGCAAAAAGAAAAATGAATGAAGAAAACCTAAGGGAAGTATAGAATACCATCAAATGGTCCAAAAAATGAATTAAGGAAGTCCCAAGAGGGAAAGAGAGAAAGGGCTAGATGGCTTATTTGAATAATTGGTGGCCTATAACGTCCCAAATCCAAGGATGAAAATGGATATTCAAATTTAAGAAAGTGCAAAGGACTCCAACTAGATTGAACCCATATAGGTCCACACAGAGCCTAACCTAATCAAACTGTCAAACGTCAAAGACATGAATCTTGAAAGTGGTAAGAGAAGAGCCACTCAGGACCTAGAAGGAATGTGCCATAAGATTATCAGTGTATTTCTCAGTAGAAACCCTTATAGGCTAGAAGGGAGTAGATGATGTGAACACTTCATCGAAATTAAAACCTTTTGAGCTGTGGGTGTGTCTCAGTGGTAGAGTGCTTGCCTAGCATGCCCAAGGCCCTAGGTTCAATCCACAACACTGGGGGTGGAGTGAAATACCTTTTGTGCTTCTAAGGACACCATTGAGTCAGTGAAGACAACCCACAGAATGGGAGAAAATAATTGGAAATCATATATTTGATATGGTACCTGTGTCCAGAAGATATGAAGAATTCTTACAGTATAATAATAAAAAGATGAACAACTCAGTTAAAAGTGCGTATAGGATTTGAATAGACACTTCTTTGAAGAAGATATACAAATGGCCAATAAGCAAATGAAAAGTTGCTTAGATCGTTAATCACTAGGGAAAAAGCACATCAAAATCACAATTAGCTATCATTTTACACACACTATGATGACTACAATAAGAAAAATCAAAAGGGAAATGACAAGGCAAGGATGTGTAGAAATTAGAACCCTCACACAGTCCTAGAGTGAATGGAAAATGGTGAAATGATTTTTCAGTTTGACAGTTCCTCAAAGAGTTAAACATGGGGTTACCATATGATCCAGCAATTCCACTTCTAGCATATACCCAAGAGAAATTTACATGGAAATGTCAATGGCAGGATTATTCTTAACAGCAAGTAGGTGAAAGCAATTCAGATGTTCATCCACTGAGGAATATATACAGAAAATGTGGTATTTAATGGAATATTATTCAGTTGTAAAAGGAATAGATACAAAAACGTGGATGATTATACTAAATGAAAGACACTGGACACACAAAGCTATGCTGTATAATTCCATTTATATTAAATGTATAGAATAGGCAAATCCATAGAGTTAGAAAGAGGATTAATGTTTGACAGGTCCTAGAGAAGGAAGAAATGGGGTATTACTGCTCATAAGCATAGGGTTTCCTTTTGGGGTGATTAAAATGCTCTAGAAATAGGTAGTGGTGACGGTTGTACCATTTTGTGAACATATACCTGAGAGAAATGAAGAGGAAAGATTTGGGTCAGCTCACAGTTTCAGACGAGTTCATGGTTGGTTGTCTCCCCTGCTTTGGTGCCCATGGAGAGGCAGAACATCATGGCCAGGAGTGTGTGGTGTAGCAAAGCTGCTGATCTCATGGTGATTAGGGACCCTCTTTATCATTTGGTTAGTATAAATTAAGGAAAGCAAAAAGGTACTCACAGGGCTGAGGCAGTATGTTCTCGTTGGAATTATCTTTTTTTTTTTTATGTGACTGTCATTTTCTAAGCACCAAGAAATATGGAAAGCATAGGGCCTCAAAAAATGGGATGTCAATAGTGTGGTGAATTTTGAGCATCACTTCATCTTAGATACCTGTGCATATGTTCCAAGTAGAAATCATGGTAAGCCAATTTAAAATCCATTTCATTTGAAACTTCTATTAAATGGTAATCATTAAGTGGAATAATATCATTTCACATGTTGCAAAAACTTCATCTTCAGCAGAAAACATTACCAAGTAGAGCCATTTCTATAATGCTTGAGAATTCAATATCTTCTTTGATATCATTTTTCAGTCTGGGCATTCAAGCAGGCAGCAGCAGCCTGTCACTTACAGCCCCTGTCATTTCCTGTTTCAGTTCATTAAACCTTAGGCTTTCCCAGAAGCACATGATCTGCATGGAAATCCTTCTGCCAGTCAGGAAAGACCAATTTGAAGGAGGCAGAAATTGATATGCAACTCTGAGTGGGTATGAAGGCCACAATAAATTGCTATGTACACATGGCATTATATTTTGTAGACTGACATTGTGTGGGCAGAAGCAGCAGGAGCTTTATGTTTTGATCTTATAGTTGAGAACTTATTCATAGTGAGTGGCTTCTCTTTGTTGCCAAAGGATGAACAAAGTTCAGAAGCTCAGCCAAGTTGACAACCCTTTATCTTTGCCTTTTTCTCTAGAAAATGTCCCAAATAAGTTAGCAATTCCAAATAAGTCAGTTTATACACACAGGCTGCATTCAAAACTTTGATTCTCTAAATAGTTTTGCTTCTCTTTTCTTCTCCATGATGCTTAAAATTTGGGGACTACAGAATCACATTCATATGAACACTTGGAATCACCCCAGCCTGCCCTTCCCACTACAAACCACATGGTTACTTCCGTTAGTCAGTTTTCCATTGCTATCTATGACCAATATATCTGAGAGAGACAACTTATGAAGAGGAAAGATCTGTTTTAGCTCATAATTTCAGAGCAGTTCATGGTTAGTTGTCTCCACTGCTTTGGTGGAGAGACAGAACATCATAGCAGGGAATGCGAGGGCGGGGCGGGGGGGGGGGGAGCAGAGCTGCTCACCTCATGGTGAGATGCAAGCAAAGCAAAAGAGAGGAAAGGGCCCAATATCACCTTAAAGGGTACGTGCCTAATTCCCTAATTTCCTCTCCGCTGAAAGGTTCCAGCACCTCCTGATAGCACCCCAGGCTGGCAACAAAATCCTTAGCATATGGACTTTTGGGGGACATTTAAGATCCAAATGCTAACACTACTCCATGCTCCAATGGAAACTAGAAAAAATAACATCCTAATATTGCTTGAAATAATGCATCAGGCATGAAAGAGCCATATTTGACTCAACTTCAGTGATGAAGGAGACATGACTGAAAGGGGACTCTCTGTATTCAGCTCTCATCTCAGCCATGAGTGAGGTACTTGGGATTGTAAAGGCAAATTTAGCTTTCAGGAGCATGTGGCTGCCAGGAGTGGAATGAAAAGATCTTATGCCTTCTGTTCTCTCCCGCTTCTAAAGTAGTGGGCAAAATGTCTGCTTATATTGAAGTAGACTAACCACTGCCAAAGAACAAATAAAGGAAATTAGGTAGGCATGTTCTTCTCCTAAAATGTCATTTCCTTCTTGAAGCTGTCTTGATTCCCCATTCAGAACTTGCAGCTTCTTTCTCTACTCTCTATCATATACTTTCTACTTCCATTAGGATTTGGGAACTGTTTTGCCATGTGGGGAATATGTTCACCAGTCCCCCTCTCTCCCCCTAAGCCATACCCTTCCATAGCTCAGGGACCCAGTCATTATATCTCTCATTACAATACCAAGTAGAGTGCTTTGGAAATGGTAGGTGCAAAATCAAAGCTCAATGAATGAATCAATATGATGTCAGCTTTGTGATGACTGTAAGTTATGATAATTTTAGGAGTTCTTTTGAAAGTCAAAAGCAAATAGGATCCTTCCTACTTAGCTGCTTTCCAATCTCTTTTCTCTGTATTTGGTATCATGATAGTGCTCACTGAAGAGGGAGACACCTTTAGAGATGTCTTCCTGGAAATATGTTTTATATTCAATATGTGTATTTTGATAATCACAATTATCATCTTTTGGAGTAGATTTCTAAGGTTTAACTGAACTCAGTGGGCAAAGTTCTGATTAGTGTAAGGAGGCAAAAGGGAGCCCTGTTTCCTCTGTCACAGTGTACAAGCTGTCTGATGTCTCAGCTGAAGCTCTGAGGTTCTAAAAGCTGAGGGCATGACTCCTCAAGACTCTATTAACAGATGCTACCAATATGAAAGGATTAAGAAGAGTGAAGAAGGAACTCCAAATTTCTTTTAACTCGGAAAGAAAAATTGTCCTTAGCACTCAAAGGACAAGGTGTAAATAGAGACTGATTGATGAGGAGTAACAAATGTTTCAGATAGAGCCAAAGATGCAAATATTTCTAAAGAAAGAAAAAGTAAAAATGGTCAGTGCAGTGGCATGTGCTTGTAGTCCTAGCACTTGGGAGACTGAGACTGGAGGATGGTTGAATTCAAGACCAGCCTGGGCAGCATATAAAGAACTTGTCAGTCACTCACTACCTACCTAACTAAATCCCACCAGTGAAAGTCATCTCAAAGCAAGATGTTCTTCCCTTCCCTCTCCTTTCACCTATTTCATATGTTATTTTACTATGGGTATAAGGTTTGGCAAAACTTTAACAACTGGAGAATTTTGACTTTTGAATAATGATCAATTTCTAGCACAATGCTTGTTTCTCCCTTTCAAAACAAGTAAGGTACTTTGTTATGACAGGGACAATTTCCAGTCTTTTATCACTGAAAAGAAAGGGGAGGGAGAAAGGAACCTGGGAAATTGTTTGAATATCACATAGCACTTTTGAGTTCATTAGGCCATTATCCCCAGAGTTAGATTTAATCAGAGTACAAGCTCAAACCTTTTAATTGGCAAGAAACAAGGCTTTAACTTGGGATTTTGGTGTTTGAGTTGTAAGTCAGGTTCACAGAAAAGTAATCAGAAACTAGCTTGACTGAAGACAAGAAAGAGCCTTGAAATGAGAGCTCTGAGACTCTGGGTTGTGCTTGTGACTGGTCTCTTAAGCTTATGGACCTTGAGCAAATTACTTAAACTCTCATCTGTAAAGTAAAGGGCTAGACTTTGATGGTTTTCAACCCTCCTCTAGCATTATCAATTTTTAATTGTTTAACATTTTCTTTAGGTCATTAATTAGTTCATTCAATTATCTATTTGAAAACCTTCCATGAACATAATAAATGAAATAAAATTCATAGTACCTACCCTCAGGGAGTTGATAAGCCAGCAGGAAAGGTGAAAGCTTTACCCACAGTTCCTAGTGTAGAGCCAGGTCTGGGTACTCATCCATCCATTCAAATTCTAAACAAAAGTCAGAAGGACCCCAGCAAGAAAGGAGAATGACCAGGGAAAGGAGGAGAAACTTCACAGAAGATCATTTCACTCCACCAATGTTTGTTGAGTATTCATTGTGTGCCAGGCACTGCTGACTACTGGAGATTCTGGGGTGGTAACTCAGACCTCTGATAAAGTTTATTTATATTCTAGATAATGGAGATAGAAGAATAGGTGAACAAAGAAATGAAATCCAGTTGAGATAAATTCTGTGAAAGAAACAATATTAAAAAATGAGAGAAAATAACTGCGAGTGGGAAGGACTGCCATTACTAAAGGGAGAGAGAAGGTTTTTGGACATGGTGTTAGTTGCGTGAGCTCAGACCTGAAGGCAGACGACAATTAGGACAGCCAGCATAGAGAGGTCAGTGACCCAGGCAGGGAAGCATGTTAATGGTGAGGTTGGAAGGGATCAAGTCCAGGAATGTGGTTGAAGCTTCAAAAGCAGTTACTTCTGGAAAGTATAGGATCAAAGCAGTACTCAACTGAAAGTGATTTTGCTTCCCAGGGTATATTTGGCCAAGTCTGGGGACAGTTTCTTTAAAAAATAATATTTTTAGTTGTAGATGGACACAGTACCTTAATTTTATTTATTTTTATGTGATGCTGAGGATCGAACCCAGTGCCTCACACGTGTGAGGCAAGTACTCCATCACGGAGCTACAACCCCAGCCCCCTGGAGACAGTTTTGATAGCCAGGCTGGGAAGAAGGAGGGCATTATTGCTGAGGTTGTGAAAACCTGCACTGAAGGAGTATTTCGTTGCAAAGAGCAGTTTTATTCATTAGCTTCTAACTCCTGTTCTCAGCAATTAAGACGGGTGCAAAACGTGTATTTGGACACACAGGAAATGCTGTGAGGAGACCTTGGTCCTGCTGCTGCCAGGGATGACCTCTGCAGAAGGGGTTGAGCTCACAGGCAGGGTGAGAAGATTCAGTATAGATTTTATTTTATTTTCATAATTACACATTAATGTTGAAGCGAATATCTAGTGGGTCACTAGCAGGGAAGAGGTGGGAGATGCCCTGTAAGACTGGAGAGCTCTGCCCTTAGGATCCCTAATCCGTCCTTCTGTCCCGCCCCTGGTCCCTCCAAGGTCTAGCCTGCCGTGGCCTTGCCGCCCTGCGCTGGCCTCAGGTCTCTTGGGACTCCGGGCTCAGTGGCCCATCCGGAGCCCCAAGGTCCCCGGGAATCTCACCCCCGCCCAGCCTGGCCGCCTCATGAAGCCCCAGGAGGCTGCATCCTCCTACGGGTTGCTCAGGCGGGGAGGCCCGGGGGCGCAAGTTTCCCGAGGCGCCTTGAACTTGGTGAGGGTCCCTGGTCGCGCCCCTTGGCGCCCTAGGCAGCACGAGCCTGGCGCGAACCCTCGGAAGGGCGGGACAGAGGGGCGCTGGCAGCTGGAGGGCTCCGGATTGGGAGCCTGCTGGAGCCAGGTTGTGCCCGACCCGTCTTGCAGGGGGCGTTAGCCGCCGCTCTCCCTTCTTTGCATATTCATGAGGTTGAGCTCCGCCTCCCACCCCAGAAAGTGGCGGAGAGGGAATACATTATTCATGAGGAGGCGTCGCCCTTCCCAGGAAGGCCGGGCTGATTATTCATGAGCCTAAAGGGGGCGGTTTGGGTAGGAAAAGGCCCGGAGCCCTGGTGAGAAGTGAGCTCTGTGCGGAGCCCAGGTCCCTGGAGAAAGGGCGCTTGGGCGTTGTTAGTCCTGAGCTCTTCATGTTAAATTTTGTTTTCTTTTTTTCTTCTTGAGACTTTAAGTTTAATTTTAAAGTTTTTCACGGGGTGGGTCCAAAATTTTCTGAGAAGCGAAAACTCCGGGCTGAGGCGGCGGCAGAGGGCAGGCTATAGGTGACCACCCCGCAAGCCCCCCACTTTCCAGAGCAAAATTTCACTCATAACAAAAAGGAGACGGAGAAGGAAATAGAATGTAGTGGGACACCCGCATCCCACCGTCCAGCAGCTTAAGATTCATTTTTGAGGAACTGCAGGGTGGACCTGGGTGAGGACCCTGCAGTCATCATTGCGGCCAGGCAGCGGGCTGTGCACTGGGAGGAAGACGCCTGCGGAGCTTTGGGGTTTCCTTGACCTGGCCAGGCTCTCTCGCCATTGGCCTGTCCCCCCTGTACCCATTGCCTGGTGCAGACCAAGAAATAAGTGACAAGGCCACTAGTCCCCTGGGTGGCCTGCGCTCCTCTCTCACCTTATGGAACACGTGCCCCTTAGCCTCTGTGGACTTCAGTCCTCCAAACAGGAAGGGCAGGCGGTATCCTGAACTCAAGATGGCCAGTCACCAAAGTGTGTTAGGTGTGCAGAGCGCTGACTGGCCATGCTCACCTGGTGAGAAGGAAGGAAAAGCTCCTTGTTGCCCCTAAAGGTGTTTTAAATTTTATTACGATGAGAATCCACTCTCTCCCATGGACTCTGTCTCTTGAGATGGGAACAGTGTCTTACAGCTTCTAATCCTCAAGAATGCCTGGCACATCGCAGTTGCTAAGAGAATGCTGAATGAGTAATTGAAGTAGCATGAAAAAGATATTTCAAAGCCGGGCGAGGTGCTACACGCCTGTAATCCCAGCGACTCGGGAGGCTGAGGCAGGAGGATCGCGAGTTCAAAGCCAGCCTCAGCAACTTAGCGAGGCCCTAAGCAACTCAGTGAGACCCTGTCTCTAAATAAAATACAAAAAAAATAGGGCTGGGGATGTGGCTCAGTGATAAAGTGCCCCTGAGTTCAATCCCCAGTTCCAAAAACAAACAAACAAACAAACAAACAAACAAAAAAACCTCTTTCAAGACCAAAAGAGTATGAACAAATACCCAGTTAATACAGCGGAAACCATTTACTCTGAATGAGCATAGAATAGCAGAATTATTAGGGCCAAATGGAATTTGTTAAATTGGTTAATAATAATTTGTCCAAGCAAGCTCTGTCAGGTCTGGCACTGGATGAACTTTGGCAAACAGAATTTCCTTGCTGAACTTCACTTCCCTTTTCTTTATGGCTTTATGTTTTACATTTAAATCCATGATCCATTTTGAGTTAATAGTTGTGCGTGGTGTGAGTTTTAGGGCGAGGTTCGATTTTTCCCTCCTTCTTTTCTTTCTCCCCGCACCCTTCTTTCTGCCTGGCACATCTTCCTGTTCTAACACTATTTGTTCAAAAGACTGTCCTTTCTTCACTAAGTTCACTTTCCTGTTCTTTAAAATGAAGGAGTTCAATTAACATTAGAAGAATCTCTGTTCCCTTCCAGTTTTATGTATCTCTTCAACCCATTTCTCCTGACATGCACTCCCTTTGGGCAAAGCTGTTGTTCAAATCATATATATGTAAAGAAGGACATCTAGCTGAATTCAGAATTCAGAATTCATCTGTTGGGTGTTGTTCAGTCAAAAGGGGATTTTCCTGTAAAAACTGTGGTTTGGAAATTTGGTGGGAAAATGTGTAGAAATTCTTAGTATAAAAAAAGAAATCCTTAGTGTATCAAGTATGACTTTTTAGGACAAATCTAATAAACTGTGTTTTGCTTCACTTGGAAGGGGAAAAAAAGGTCTCAATTAACAAAACAACAGCTAAGGTTAATCTTTATTTTGGATTCACACACAGAAAGGGTAAAATAGTAATTGTGCCGCAATTTAAAATAGAGTATTTGAGATGTAGGTCAAGAGGTAAGACTGGAATCAATGTTTGTTCCCAAAGGAACACCGAAATCTCAGCTCTCAAGAAGATCATTACTTCTTGTCACAGAGAAAACGTATCAAACAAGAGTGAATGATATCGATGCCCTGTGGAGTTTCAGATGTTTGTGGATTCAGTATGCAAACAAATACAAAAGTGAAAGACATTTGAAAGAGTTCTGTTCTTAAAGTCCATGGTTGTGAAATCTCTTTGATTTTTAGATAATGAGTCAGAACAAGGTGATACAATACACATCAGAGCTATTCTCTGAGAGTGTGTGAACTCTAGAGTCACACTTCCTGGGGCTGTCAGCTCGTGAGCTTTCAAAATTAAGCAGGGCTGTACTTCAGTAGGAGACCTCCACAAAACACCTGCTCAAAGGGAACAACAGTAGCAACAGAATATTAGAGGTTGAAAGGAGCCTGGTTATTTTGAGAAATTGATTTGGGTCTTTTCCTTGAAGCAAGCTCATCCTAAAATACCGGAAAAAGACCCAACCATGTTTAGAAACAAGTAAGTAAGCGAGCCCAATACCTAGGAAGGTACTGGTCCCTGCATCATACTAGATGAAGTGAAAGCAACAGGGGACTTATATTTTTGGGAGTCAGTCTAGAAAAACTCCTCCATTGTGAATCAAACGTTTTGTGTTTTTAAGTCTCACTCTGTCACTAAATAGCTGACTGTGCCTGGGTTAGTCAAGGATTTTTCTGGATCTAGATTTCCTCACCTAGAAAATTAGATATTTGGATTAAATGACATTTAAAGTTCCTCCTACCTACCTCTAAAATTCTGTGATCTTTTCCTAGACCATAAATTCTTTCTTTCTGTAGTGGTTCTCCATTGGTTCAGCAAATTTTTATTAAGCCCCTATTTTGTTCCTGAACTGTGACAAAAAGGGTCACATGTTATTTAATTTATACAAACAGTTCAGAATATGCAAATCCATAGAGATGAAAGGTAGATTAGTAGTTGCTGGGTGCTGAGAGTAGAAGACAGTGGGAGTGATGACTAATGGGCCTGGAGTTTCTTTTATTAGTGACACAAATGTTCTGGAATTTGATAGTGGTGATGGTTGAATGATAAAGAATGAAATAGATATGGACACTTTTGCCCTTATTTTACCTCATGGTATATGGTCAGTACATAAAGACAACTGTGATATAGTATGTTTTGCATTGGGTACATAATCTGTGTTGATAGTGGGAATCAGGAAATCATTACTTGATAAAATTATACTAAGCCATCTCCAGGATATGAGTAGGAACTGGGAATGCAGGAGGAATTTCAGATGAAGGAAGTTTTGCCAAACCCTGACAACCAGAGGGAATATAGTTCCTATATTATTATAGTAATTAAACTAGATAAGAATGGCTGGTGCATGAAAGTGTAAGGGGAAATGATTAGAGATGAAACTGGGAGACATGAGCCAATCTTGAAGTCATGGTAAGGAATTTGGATTTTACCCTGAGGGCAATGGGGAGACATTGAAGTATTTCAGTCTGAGAAATAATACATTATCAAGTTGTGACTTAAAAGAAAAACTCTGACAGCAATATAAAGAACAGAATGGAGAAGGAAAAGACGAGCAATAGGCAGATTAGTAGTTGCAGCAGTTCAGGCAAAAGACAAGTCTGGTCTCATCTAAAGCAGAAAAGACAACATGGATAAAGTAGTAAGTGAACACTTTTGAGAAATATTAAGGAGATTGGACAGGGATTGAATAAGAAAGGGATTAGAATTGAGTCATGTATTTTAGGCTTGGGTGATTAGGTATCTGCTGATGTTTTTCACTTAGCTAGAGAACAGATGTAGATTTTTCAGAAAAAGAATTCACATTTGGATGTGCTGAGTACATCAATTAGAATTATCTAATAGACTGGTCGAGGTACCATTTATCACCTGACAAGAACAACCTGGCCTGGGGATGGACATACAAAAATTGTTAGAATAGAAAATGTAATTGAAAATGAGAATGTATTTGTTCATCCAGGGAGTATGTTTAGAAGTGATAAAAGAAGAGCTACTAGGACAGATCTGGAGGAACATCAAAATGACAGTGGAAAATGGCAGGGAAAAAAGTCTGCAGTGGATAGTGAGAAACAACAGTTAGGAGGCTAGAGGAAAACCAGGAGATAGAACACTATTTCTAAAATTCTTTAAAAAAATAAATATATATACACATATATTTTAGTTGCAGGTGAACACAATACCTTTGTTTTATTTTTATGTGGTGCTGAGGATCGAACCCAGGGCCTCACACGTGATAAGTGAGTACACTACCATGGAGTCATGACCTGGGCCCTGAACACTAATACTTTAAAGCAAACGTTGTTATATATAACAAAATATGTATCAGAGAATGTACAAGGGTTTTACAAACAATGAATAATTTAATCCTTGAAATGACCTTGTGAAGTAAGTACAGGTTATTATCTCTATTTTGTAAATGAGAAAACTGAGGCACACAACTTGCCCAGAGTCATATGGTGAATAAATTTCAGACTGAGATGTGATTTTAGGCAATCTGGCTCCAGAATAGTACAAGTGCTTCACTGTTATGCTATGCTACCTCTTCTGATAAACAGATGCTCACATAAGAGCCAGGGAATGTTGGATCTGTGTTTCCATTTTGCAAAAAGGAAACTGAGTTCCAGAGAAATTAAGTAATTCAGCTAGAATCACACATCTGTTAGCTAGCAGAGTCAGAATTTGAACCCAGACCCTTAACTCCAAAGTCTCTTCTACTATATTGAACTGTTGGTTATTTTTCTCTGTATACATTTCTGCGTATACAATTTCATTTTACTCATAGATATTAATTCCTAATAAGTTTACCATATATTAAAAGAGCCCAAGTTGAATCTTTTCTCAAATGCACGTGCCCTGGATGTCTCAGGGTTTTCAGTGATAATATCAATTTAATCCAGGTTGTCTGTACACTCTAAAAAATATAGGTGAGTAGTGCATTGTGTTTTAATTGGTTGATACTATTTTCAGGGCTCAATTCTCTAGACATGCCATCAGAATATCTTATGATCATAGAGAAGTAAAAAAGGACTCCACCAGTATAGAAAGCTATTTAAAAATCATTATTCCTCTTATTTATTGTTTCTAAAACTAATAACTACCCCAGTAGGGGGTCATGGTTTAATGGGCTGGAACTAGATCTAAAACTCTTATTGCTATTCCCCCCCTGCTCCTCTGAAATTTAAGGGAGTCAACAGTTGTGTTGAATCAGATTTAATGGTTATACTCTGAAGTCAACAAAAGACACCTTGGAAGCTTTAAGGACTATTAGGTAGCTTTCAGACTCATAAAAAATGTTGTAATAGAGTGTCCCCTAGTGCTGCTCTGAAGAAGTAATTTGAAAGAAATTAAATATTACCTGTTTATAATCTCTATCACCACCTTGTGGCAGTGTCCTGAAATAATTCTGCCCTCCTTTATCGGCAAAATCTTCTAGAATCTTGAATTAACTGATAATGCAATAGGCAATAGCCTATCCTGGATGATCCAGAATTAAATTACTTCAAATGTGTTATTTTACAAATATCTTAGTCAGAATTCCATAAAACATTGAAGAGAAGCCCCAAAGGAAATAAGTTTTATTTTCCTTTGTGAGGCAAAAAATGTGAAAACTAAATGTTTATTAATTTTTTTTTAATTTTACTTTGGTGCACGATACATAAAACACACCCCACCTACTCTCAAGTGTATAATTTAGTGGCTCTAAGAACCTTCACTATGTAGCTGTCACCACTATCCATTTCCAAACCCTTGTTTTTTTTTTTAAAAAAAAAATCACCTCCATACAAAAGAAACTCTACCCATTAAACTTCTCATTCTTTCCACCCTGGTAACCTGTGTTCTGCATTCTGTCTCTATGAATTTGCCTGCTATGGTTACCTTCTCCATGGAATAATTTAGTATGTGTCCTGTTGTATCTGGCTTTTTTCACTTAGCATAATGCTTTCAAGGTTCCCTACCTTGTAGCATATATCAGAATTTCACTTCTTTCTAAAGATTGAATAATATTTCCTGTATATACCACCTTCTTAAAAAAATCTATTCATCTACCTTTTGTTTTTGTTCTTGTGTTCTGGGTACTGGGGATTTAACCCAGGGGCAATTTACCACTGAGCTGCACCCCCAACCCCTTTTATTTTTTATTTAGAGACAGGGTCTCACTAAGTTGCTTAGAGCCTAAGTTGCTGAGGCGGGCCTGGAACTTGTGACCCTCCCATCTTAGCCTCCCAAGTCGCTGGGATTACAGGTGTGAACCTGCTGTACCTGGCTGATGTTTTGTGTTTTTGAGACAAGTTCTCATTATGTTTTCCTGGACTGAAGTAAACTCCTGCCTCAGGCTTCTGAGTAGCTAGGACACTGACCCATGCCACCAGGACTACTGATTCATTCATCTATTGATAGACATTTGGATTTAGATCATTTCCACCTTTCTTGGGTGGAGGGGTACTGGAATTGAACCCAGGGATGCTTAACTACTGAGCTACATCTTCAGTCTGGCTTGTTTCTACCTTTTGACTCTAGCAAAATAATGCTGCTATTAGCGTTATTCTAAAAATATCTCAGCCCCTACTTTTCTTTTCTTTTCTTCTTTTCTTTTTTTGGATGTTGATGGACTTTATTTTATTCATTTATTTATATGCAGTGCTGAGAGTCGAACCCAGTGCCTCACACATGCTAGGCAAGTGCTCTACCACTGAGCCACAACCCCAGCCCCCAACCCCTACTTTTAATTGTTTTCATATGTACCTTGGAGTAGAAGTTCTGGGTATTATGGTATTCTGTTTAAATTTCTGAGGAACTGCCACTGTTTTCCATAATGGCTGGACCATTTTACAGTTCCATCAGAAGTGGATTAGGGTTTCAATCTCTTTCACCTCCTCACTAACACTTATTCTTTTCCATTGCTTGGAATAGTCATCCTAATGGGTATCAAGAGTACACGTCACGGGCTGGGGTTGTATCTCCATGATAGAGTGCTTGCCTAGCATGCGTGAGGCACCAGGTTCGATTCTCAGCACCACATAAAAATTTAAAAGAAGTCCATTGACAACTTGAAAAAAAAGAGTACATGTCAACTTTTGAGTTTAAAATTTACAAACAAATTACATATGAGGTTAATTGAAGAGATGTTTCTGAACCCCTGCTGTATGCAGAGCACTGTTACACTCTGAGGGAATAAAAAAGGTGAATAAGATATATTTTTGAATTTTTATGTGACTTATATTTTTCTCCTCCAAATGTATTTGTGAATGAATAAATTATCACATAATTTGCATTAGGCATTTGATAAAATTAATCCACACACCTTATGCTAAATTTGTAGAAAATTGGTTGTGGAAATTAAAATGTTTCTTAAACTTATTTACCAAAGAAGGCAGTCAACTTATCTAGTTCTCTATTGGAAAATTTACAATAAAGATTTTTCCAGGGGCTGTGGTTGTGGCTCAGTGGTAGAGCTCTTGCCTATTATGTGTGAGGCACTGGGTTCAATTCTCAGCAACATATATAAATAAATAAAATAAAGATCCATTGATAACTAAAACAATATTTTTAAAAAAGATTTTTTCCAGTTCAAATTTATTTTATAGTTTAGATATGGCCTGATGTGTGACATTTTAGTATTCATTCTTCCTTCGTCTTTTCAAATTGGAGCCTGGTTTATTTCTGCCTAATTGAACAATCTGGGAAATTGTTTATATAACTGTCCTTGATTTTAGTTTGTTTTTAGATTTT
Organism: Glaucomys volans; assembly: GCA_020662805.1. Taxonomy (NCBI): domain Eukaryota; kingdom Metazoa; phylum Chordata; class Mammalia; order Rodentia; family Sciuridae; genus Glaucomys; species Glaucomys volans. The sequence continues at coordinate 316,761 of JAJEJO010000547.1, forward strand.
TATTTTCATTTCCATCCTTGGGCCAAGTAAGATAGGAAGTACTATGTTATGCAAGCTACCTACTTAATTTTTAATGGGTTACAATTGTTGAAAGAAAACTGGAGCATTCACACAAATGGCTCCTGCTCAGCTCTCTCATTCCATCAGAATACACCCGCTGTCTAATGTATTTGTTTAGAATTAAAAGAAAATCAATGACCATTTAGTGAGTCACTTCCAAATCTTTGTGTCTTTTTTGGCAGCATTTTTATCAGTTAATTGGTACATAGTATCCTGGGAGATTTTATCTGCCTAAAGAACTGAGGATATCCAGGAAATTAAAATAGATTACAAAGTATCTTACTGGGTACTTATTTTATATTGATATATATTTCTATCTTCTAGAGTAAAAGAAGTCACAAACAAAGGGACATTTGGAGGGAATGATTCTTTGTTAGACATGGACCTCCTGAAGCAATTAGGAATCTTGTGCTGCACATGGTGACGAAATTATAGGAACTAGAATGTAGAGAGAGTCCTAAGAGAAACTTGAATGCTAGGAGCCTAGGGGAGTGTATTGGTCAGCATTCCATAACTGTGACAAAACACCTGAGATAATCAACTTAAAAGGAGGAAGGATTTACTGTGGCTCAGGGTTTCAGTCCATGGTTGGTTGGCCCCATTGTTTTGGGCCTTTGCTGAGGCAGAACATCATCACAGAGAGTAGATGGTGGGGCAAAGCTGCTCACCTCATGGTGCCAAGAAGCAAGCAAAAAGAAAGGAAGGGGCCAGGGTCCCAGTATTCCTTTCAAGGTCATGTGCCCAATGATTTAACTTCTGGCTAGTATTGACCTCCTAAATTTTCCATCCTTTTCCAATAGTGCCACAGACTGGCAACCAAACCTGCGACTTATGGACCTTTGGGCATTTATGGACATTTAAGATGCAAATGTAACAGGGTACATGCCAGGGCCAGGCAACCTTGCTGGATTAGGACCTTCACTAATGAATCATTTCTTTATTCATTGAGATTCAATATTTTATAATATATGTAACTCTGTTATTTTCTAAGAGCATGTCCAAACTAACCCAAACCCCAAACCACTTTATCTTCCAGAAGTTCATAATTGGTTAGGGAAATAAATTCTATAGGAGAGTTAAGTCAATATGCCTATATTTGCATATTTGTGAAAAAGAGCAAGGCAATTTAAATCATAGGGATTTGGAAATTGAGTATAGACTGGAATTGTCTATTCCTTATGAAGGAGGTGGGACTTAAACTGGATCTTAAATGATGAAAGGCTCTGGAGAGAGGAGAATTTCACCAGGAAAACCTAGCCTATATTTTAGCATGAAATACGAATAAGCATGGCATGTTTCAGAGAATAACAAAGAACCTGTCTTTACTGGAATGGAGAGCTCATGTTGGACAGAAGGAGGGAATGAAATTGGACAGCAACTTTGGGAACAGATTAATATGGATCTTCAAAGCTAACCTAAGGAATATATGCTTTATTCTGTAGCTAATGGAAAATCAGAGGGTTTGTTCAGGATGGCAAGTAAAATAATTTTCCTAGGAATATTAAATTATAGTAGAGATAGGAAAGATTGAAGTTGAAGGAGAAATGGGGCGGGAGAGAGAGAGAAAGAGAAAGTGTGTGAATGAGTGCAGTCATCTTTCTGGCTTGAATTCAGTGTACTCTGTAAGCAGACCCTGATCTCATTAGGTTTCCTAAGTGTGTTTCCTTCCTGGGAGGAAAATGCTCTGCTGAGTATATGATAGAAATCAGCTTGACAGTTATCTTTCTCACTGTAAATGAACCAATTGGCCTTTTGATACAACAAAATCTTTGTTGTTCGGACTGCATAAGCTACTTCTCCCAGAAAATTTTAAGTGTCTGTGTGGTTTTATTATTTAGTACTAAAAACAACAATAATAAGTATAGAAGCCAATATTTACTCACCACTTAAAAGTATGTGCCAGGCATTGTGCCAAGAGCTTTTATGCTATTTCAATTACACCTCACAGTAAACATAAGGAAGAAACTGGAGAAGTTTCACTTAGCTTGACAGCAGATCAGTCAAACATCACTATGGCATTAGCACACTATATTATTAAAATAATTTTATGATAAAGTGATATAGATTTTCATGTATTAGATATTTATAAAAACATAAACAAAGTTCTTTAGAGTATTATACCACCTGAGCTGAGGAAAAAAATCCCTATAGTAACAAACCTGTAGAGTCCTTTCCAATCATTGATCTTTATTACTGCAAATGGTCTTTTAAATATTGCATATTAAAAATAAAATATCTTTATACTTTAAAGTTATTTAGTCTTACAAATGTGTTACTTAAATATTGCCTCTATATTTTGGAATGTTTTCAATAAGTTAACACATGCATTCCATGCCAGCTATTACCCATTCATCCAAAAGAACATTAACTTCTCAGGATCTATATACACAGAAAACAAAATTTTTCAAATATTTGATAGCCTGCATACATGATACATGCAAAAGTAATGTTGCTATATAACTTTTAAACAACTGAATGTAATAGGCTTTGACAAAAAGGATAAAGTGATAATTCATGGCTTGGTATTCATTATTTGGTAGAGTACACCAAATAAGAAGCATTCTTATACAGCAAAATCCTGTTTAGAATGTCCTAAAGTCATTTAAAAAACGGATTTATAGACACAGAAAACCTTTTGGGAAGTTCTTTTTCATATACAGACATATTTATGGGTTGCACCTCCCTCTAAGTAACATAATTATTAGAATTCAAATTGTTGAATTGTGTAGTATAGAAGGACCCCTGTCACTTGCTAGTTCTGTGAACTGGCAAATTGCTTATTATCTAGGTTTCTTTTTGGCACTATGATATGAGTGCATTGTTGAGATTAGCTTGAAAGTATCCATTTTAAAAATGTTGTGCAAGGCCTAAAAAAGGACTTCAGATTTGAACTACCCATGTAATCATATCAACTTAATTCTGATGAAGAATAAAGTTTATTATTAAGGCCCCATGAACATTAAAATAATTCCATGTAGATTAGTATCATCTCACTACAATTATAACAGGTAAAGTTTATTCTGTCACCAATTTTTGGAATCCCCAGAATCTAACCAAAGGCATTTATCATGTGGAGGCTTACTGGTAATAGAAGGTTGTAAGTATGACAACTTAAAAAGAACTTAAAAAGAACTTCATCAGATTTGAGGACTAGTACATTGTTACATGTATAAAATACTTCTGGTGGTCCTAGAGCTGAAGATGTTTAAATCAAGAATTTAAATATAAAAAAATCACATCTGAGGGATTTCTTTGTTTTTTAAAAACTTGGTTCTTTTTAGTTATACATTACGTTAGAATTCATTTTGATATAATTTTAAAAGCATGAAATTTATCTTGTTCTAATTCAGCCCTCAGTACCTCTCCTTTCCCTTCCCTCCCCCACCCCTGCTCCCTTCCTTTTCCTTTTACTGATCTTTCTGCAATTTTCTCACAGTGATTTTTAAAACTCAATTTCTTGTGGATATATATGACGGTGAGATTCACTGTATTTGTATATGTACATTGGAAAGTTATATCAGATTAATGCCACTGTTTTTACTTTTCCCATCCTTTCTCTTCCCTTTTTTTCCCTTGTCTACTCCACTGAACTTCTATTTTTTTATTCCCTCACTCTTTATTGTGGGTTAGCTTCCACATATCAGAGAAAACATTTGACCTTTGATTTTATGGGATTGTCTTATTTCACTTAGCATGATAGACTCCAGATCTATTTATTTACCAGCAAATGTCATGAGACAAAAAGTCAGTTACTTTTTGTCTGAGTAATACTCCATTGTGCATGTATACCACGTCCCCCCTCGCAATCCCCCCCCCATTCATCTCATGTAGGTTGGCTCCGTAGCTTAGCTATTGTGAATTGTGCTGCTATAAACATTAATGTGGCCATGTCACTATAGTATGCTGATTTTTAAGTCCTTTGGGTATATATTGAGGAGTGGGATAACTGGGTCAAATGGTGGTTCCATTCCATTTTCCAGAGTGGTTGCACCAATTTGCAGTTCCACCAGCAATGTAGGAGTGTACTTTCTTCCCCACATCCTCAACAACATTTATTGTTACTTGTATTCTTAATAATTGCCATTCTGACTGGAGTGAGATGAAATCTCAGTGTAGATTTAATTTGCATTTTTCTAATTGCTAGAGATGTTGAACATTTTTTTCATATATTTTTGACTGATCATATTTCTTTTTCTGTGAAGTGTGTATTCAATTCCTTGGCCCATTTATTGATTGGATTATTTTATTTTTTTTGGATGTTAAGTTATTTTAATTCTCTATATATCCTGGAGATTAATGCTGTGCCTAAAGTGCAGGTGGCAAAGATTTTGTCCCATTCTGTAGGCTCTCTCTTCATGTTCTTGATTGTTTCCTTTGCTGTGAAGAAGCTTTTTTAGTTTGATACCATCCCATTTATTGATTCTTGATTTTACTTCTTGTGCTTCAGGAGTCTTGTTGAGGAATTCAGTATGTAAGCTGACATGATGGAGATTTGGGCCTATTTTTTCTTCTAGTAGGCTCAGGGCCTCTGGTCCAATGCCTAGGTCCTTGATCCACTGTAAGTTGAGTTTTGTGCAGGGTGAGAGATAGGAGGAGTTTACTTTCATTTTGCTGCATATGGATTTCCAGTTTTCCCAGCACCATTTGTTGAAGAGGCTACCTTTTCTCCAATATATGTTTCCAGCTCCTTTGTCTAGTATGAGATAACTGTATTTATTTGGGTTTGTTTCTGTATCTTCTATTCTGTACTATTGGTTGTGTGTGTGTGTGTGTGTGTGTGTGTGTGTGTGTGTTGTTGGGTATTGAATCCAGGACCTTGTGCTTGCAAGGCAAGGACCCTACCAACTAAGCCATATCCCCAGCCCTTCATGTCTGTTTTGATGTGAATACCATGCCATTTTGTTATTATAGCTCTGTAGCACAGTTTAAAGTCTGGTATTGTGATGTCTCCTACTTTACTTTGCTGCCTAAGGCTTGCTTTGGCTATTCTTGGCCTCTTATTTTTCCAAACGAATTTCATGACTGCTTTATCTATTTCTATGAAGAATATCATTGGAATTTTGATGGGAATTGCATTGACTACATGGTGGTTTTGGTAGTATGGCCATTTTGGTAATTTTAATGTGCCTATTCAAGAACATGGGAGGTCTTTCCATCTTCTAAGATATCATTCAACTTCTTTCTTTAGTGTTCTAGATTTTCATTGTAGAGCTCTTTCTCCTCTTTTGTTAGATTGATTCCCGAGTATTTTTTTTTCTTGAGGCTGTTGCAAATGGGATAGTATTTTCAAATTTTTCAGCAGGTTTATCATTGAAATGTAGGAATGTGATTGATTTATGGGTGTTGATTTTGTATCCTGCTATTTGATGGACTCATTTGTGATTTCCCGAAACTTTCTGGTGGAGTTTTTTTTTGTGTCTTCTAAATGTAGGAACATGTCATAGCAAACAGAATTAGTTTGAGCTCTGTTTGAGCATCTATGTTCATAAAAGTCTTAAGTTTTCTTTTCTTGATGTGTCTTTGTCTGGCTTTAGTTTCAGTTTCAGTGATATTGACTTCATAGAATGAGTTTGGAAGGGTTCCATCCTTTTCTATTTCATGGAATAATCTGAGGAGCATTGGTATGAGTTCTTTTAGCAAACAGAAGTAGTTTGAGCTGAATTCACCTTGTACCTGGGTTTTCTTTCTCCCCTCTCAGGCTTTTGCTGACTTCTTCAGTTTCATTGCTGAAATTGATCTAAGTTTTCTATATTCTTCTGGTTCAGTTTGGGTAGGACATATGTCTCTAGGAATTTGTTGATGTCTTCAAGATTTTTGAGTTTACTGGAGCATAAATTTTCAAAAAAGTTTCTGATAATCCTCTGAATTTTAGTAGTATCTGCAGTGATATTTCCTTTTTCATCAGGGATTTTAATAACTTGTGTTTTTTGCCCTCTTTCCTTGGTTAGCTTGGCTAAGGATTTGTCAATTTTGTTTGCTCTTTCAAAAAATCAACTTTTTGTTTTGCTGATCTTTTAAATTGTTTTTTAATCTTAATTTCATTGATTTTTGGCTCTGATTTTTAATTATATCCTGTCCTACTGATTTTGATGTTGGTTTCTTCTTTTTCTAGGGACTTGAGATGTAATGTTAGATTGTTTATTTGATATCTTTCAGTTCTTTTAATGTATGAACTCAATGCTATGAACTTTCCTCTTAGAAGCAACTTCATAGTGTATCAGAGATTTTGATATCTTTTTTTTTAACCTTTATTTTATATTTATGCAGTGCTGAGGATTGAACCCAGGGCCTCATGCATGCTAGGTAAGTGTTCTATACCCAAACCACAACCCCAGCCCAGATTTTGATATCTTGTATTACTATTCTCATTTACCTCTAAATATTTTTTTTATTTCTCCTCTGATTTCTTCTGCTATCCATTCATCATTCAAAAGTGTACTATTTAATCTATTTTTCTATTTCTATTTTTTATCTTATTGATTTCTAATTTAATTTCATTATGAATGCAATGTGTTTATCCCTATTGTTTTGTATTTGCTAAGTGTTGCTTTGTGGCCTAAAATATGGTCTACTTTATAAAATGTTCTATGTGCTACTGAGAAGAAAGTGTATTCAGTCATTGATGGATGAAATATTTTATCTGTATCTGTTAAGTCCAAATTTAATTATATTTTTTTGTTATGTAGCATTTTTATTTAGTTCTTGTTTTGATGATATATCTAGTGATAAGAGGTGTGTTAAAGTCACCCAGTATTATTGTGTTGTAGTCTATTTGATTCTTAATATTGAGAAGGGTTTGTTTGATGTGCATAAATACTGCATTGTTTGGGGGCATAAATATTTATGATTGTTATGTCTTGCTTTTGTATGATTCCATTAAGTAGTTTGAAATAGCCTTCTTTGTCTCTTATTGATTTTGACTTGAAGTCCACTTTATCTGATATGAGACTAGTAACTCCTTCTTGGAGATCCATGTGAATTTCATGCTTTTCCCCATCCTTTTACCTTCAGTCTGAGGATGTCTTTTCTTATGAGGAGTCTCTTGGAGACAGCATATTATTGAGTCTTTTTTAAAAAAAATCCAATCTGCCAACCTATGTCCTTTTACAAAAAAAATTTTTATTTTATTTATTTTATTTTATTTTTATTATTTATTTTATTTTATTTTATTTTATTTTATTTTATTTTAATTATTTTATTTTATTTTATTTTATTTTATTTTATTTTATTTTATTTTATTTATATGTGGTGCTGAGAATTAAAGCCAGTGCCTCACACTTGGTGGGCAAATGCTCTACCACTGAGCCATAACCCAAACCCAAACTATGTCTTTTTTTTCTTCAAAAATAGACTTGTTTATTGTCAGAGTAAAAACAAACTTCAGAAAGTGGATGGCAAGAAACTAAGAACTGAAAATTCAGACAATTTCAAGGCTTCTCCAGTCTCTGCAGAACCCGTCTGAGAACTGTCTTTCTACAGAACCTTCCAGTTTGTATGTCTATCTCCTCCACTGACTAGGTAGATTCAAAATTCAAAATTCAAAAAAGGAAGATTTAAAAATTTTCAAACTTATTCATGCAAGTTGCTAAGCTTAAATATTCTTTTTCAAATGAGAACGTTAGATTTTCCAAATCACCCTACTACTGAGAGAACAAATTTTGGATCTAGGTTTTTTTCACATTAGGATCAGAATTTTTAAAATTGGATCATTATAGTTATACATAGTCATTTTGTTCATTTTGATACAATCATACAGTCATGGAATTCAATTTACTCTATTTAAGTCCCCTTTATCCCTGTTCTCTCCTGCATTCTCCTTTCTCTTTTTTTAAAAATAATTTAAATTTTTTTTTATTTTTACAGACTACATTTTGATTCACTGTGCACAAATGGGGTACAACTTTTCATTTCTATGGTTGTACACAATGTAGATTCACACCATTTGTGTGATCATACATGTACATAGGGTAATCATGTCTGTCTCAGTCCACTATTTTTCCTTCCCCCACCCCTCCCACCCCATTTTGCTTTACACAATCCAAAGTTCCTCCATTCTTCTCTTGCCCTCCTGCAGCCCTCTCATCATGTATCATCATCCACTTACCAGAGAAAACATTTGGCTTTTGGGCTTGGCTTATTTCACTTAACATGGTATTCTCCAACTCCATCCATTTACCAGCAAATGCCATAATTTTAGTCTTATTTATGGCTGAGTAATATTCCATCATGTATATATACCGTAGTTTCTTTATTCATTCATCAATTGAAGGGCATCCAGCCAACCTATGTCTTTTTTTATTCCAAAGTTTTTTTTTAAGTTCTAAAATCACTTTTATAGGGCACATGATTGTCTGCATGACTACTCTTTCCAAAGGGAGGTGTTTTTTTGCTTGTTTTTAAATACTAGGAAAACATGACTTATTCAAATTAGATTTTCCATACTATATTTAGTTTTTACAGATGTGTTCTAAAACTGGTTTACTGTATTTTGGGGAGTGAATGTACATTTAAAAAACCCAGGAAACCCTTATACTCAATTTCAACACTGCACCTTGATCTCTCAATTCTGTAGCTTATTGCTTCCCTTAAGTAGAAATCCCCAAATTCTCTATATGTATCTAATTTTCCTGGCTGAAGTCTAAGAAACTGAAACATTACCATACTTTCTGAACAGCCAGGTTTTAAAATTTTCTCAAAGCTATTTTATCTTTTTCTGGTAGTTAAGTTGGTTGCTCCTCTTACCTAACAAGAATTAGGAACTCCCAGCAAACAGATTTCTATAACACATATACCAGAAACACACACAGTCACTCACTCAGGGGCAACCCAGTAATGAGCCAAACGTACATACATGTGCAAATGTTCAATTGACAGTAAAATATTTTAGATTCTAATGTCCTCTGAACATTAAAAATGAGCTGAGAGACAGCTCTTTTGATATTTAGTATGAAAAATAGATTGCAATTTTCATG